>OY757931.1:78999442-79036942 GCA_963585895.1 Sepioteuthis lessoniana | reverse complement strand
TAAACAAAATAATTTTAGGTTTCCAGATAAACATTTATGTTCCATCTTTTTCCTTTAAATCTGGCACAATTGAGGGTTTTTCTTTCCTCCTTTGCACTCACCCGGAAAAGAAAGGATATCCCCAGTTTTATTTCATCGTCCATTTGCAATTACGTATTATAATTCTGGTCTTGTAGAACAATAATGAGGATATAATAATAGGAAAATTTGTAATATCAACGTTTCAGGTGAATTTTGGACATAAGTAAAAATGTATGAGAATACTTTTTTTTAAATAAATAGAAAAGGCGATTCAGTCGTTTCACTTAATTGCGATCGTTGAGCTTTAAGGATCGTCTTGAAGAGGAGCTTGAAGACAACAGCATATTAGACACCGGTTTGATTAAATAAACCGTTGGATATAAAGTGATGCAATAAGCAAAACATATGGCCAAATTAAGAGAATAACTGACTTGGTAACATCATAACAATTAAAATCTATATGAAAATAAACATACATTAAAAGTTTTACTCAAAACTAATTTTTCATTCATCTGTGGCCAAATCTAAAATTACTTATATACAATTTCATACTAAAATTTCCCGTTACTTAAATGATAAATCATGTAGCATTAAAAATCTTTCTCACCTGATTTTTTCCTTTAAATGAATACCAATTTTTATAAATGACTTTGAACTGTCAATTACAACTAGTTGTGTTTTACAACATAAGAAATGCGTCTTTTCGTTTCTATTGACCCCGTGTGCTTTGACAACCTGTCACGTTGTGATTAGTAAACAGGGGGATGGCAGCGCGTCGGGACAGTCAATTCAAAAGGCATGTAATTGGAAGGAGACCAAGTGATATCCATGCGGTCAGATTTAGACAGAGGCAGAGGATCGAGAGTCGAGCCAGGGAAAGGCAGCTGATCAGAGGCCTCTCGGACATCTCTAACGATACGGCTTGCAAGGAGATGCAAGCGTTGGCACCCACTAGCTCCCGGAAGACGATATAGGACAGGAAGAGGTCCCCTCTCTGACTATATACCTCTACATCTATCTCTCAAATTAACAAAAAACTGTGGGTCCCTTTTGAGAATAAAAGGAGATATATGTTTTTATAAAGAAGTCTTTCGTTCTTTCATTGATTACTATACAACATTTGACCCTACAATCATGTAACAACAGTTTTAAATATTTTCAAACTATCAGCAGTACATGCTAAATAAAAGAGTCGGTCTGTTATATGAACTATATATTCACTCCTTTTTCTCCTTGGTTTTCTGTTTGTTGAGATCATTGCAGTTTAAATCTCGTTTTGTGTAGTCATATGACACATATTCTCTCTTATCTACTGCGTTCTTCTTCCATGGCTGCTCTCCATATTGTTTCATTGAAATGAATAACAGATAATTATTAAGCTGACATTATAACATTATTCTCTTTACGAAGTCTCTTTTTTATTCCGAACCTGAACCCAGGAAGCAGCCGGATCATAGATTCAAATTGATATCGAGCCTTCAACCGTTCTCAGACAACCGATTGAACTTTAAATTTTACTTCTGAATATCAAGAAAATATAACTAACCTGACTGAATATTCAATCATATCCAAGTTCTTACATGACTTCGGGATCATCTCTGTACAAAGAAAACCCTCTGACAACAACGGTTTAAGCTGTTTAAATATTTTTTAAACTTATCTACACTATCTCTCAAATATAATATAGAGGTAAAATATTATTTAAAAATCTGTATAGTTTATCGACTCAGTTGTTTATAAATCCCATTTTTTTATTTTCTATTCAACCCTTCTGTTTCAACCTCTCTTCTTTTTACCACCAATTTTTTTTTTCTTTTATCAATAATTTCCACTCAGAGGACTTTTTTTATTTTTATTTGTATGCCAATGTTTTTCTTTGACATAATAGTTTTTCAAACAATGAATATCACAAAGAGATTTCCCAAAACATGATCCACCGTCTAGACAAATCAATGATTTAACATTTATTAACAAAGAGTATTCATAATTGTACTTGCTCTTTTGCTACAACAGCAAAAAGAGGCTTAAACGTTTTGAAATTAATCTTCTGACGAATCGAAGCTGATATATTTCAACTAATCCCTAATGGATGGTTTGGTTTGGTTTTATGGCATATCAACCATTGTTGTTTATTTCATTCCAAATCCTGCTTTTTTAAATACCTTTTGAAGATACACACAGGTAAAGTATCAATCAGTTTTATTTCTAACAATTCCTTTATGCACAATCCCAAGTTAAATGGTCCCAAGTACTGCTATGTATGACAAAAAATTCAATTAAAAATCATTGATATTTACACACAGTAAAAATTACTCACTTGGCCAGTCAGCTGGGGCTGTAGAATAAACCGACTGCACCTCTGCAAAGGGGTAAGACCCACCCTAACGAGTGTCCTGATATGACACTAAACACTTTGATGGAGAGGTTCCAGCAGTGCTGGAGCTTTGGGGAATGCGGAGTGCCTCTTCATTGCCATCGCTCCCAGGTCCACTCTGGCCCGGAGTGGTACCACCTGATAGGGCCCTATCTATGGGTTAAATAGAACTAACAGCATACTTATGCTAAAATGAATTGAGTAAACTGAATAGCTTGAAATAGAAACGTTTTTGACAATTAAACCGTACTTACACTTAAACTGCGTGCTTATGCTTAACTGAATTATTTCAAATAGAACTGTTTTTCGACATTAAAACTGTATTTACACTTAACTGAATTATTACATATAACTGCTTGAATAGTTTGAAATGGAAATGTTTTTGACAATTAAACTGTGTACTTATGCTAAACTGAACTGTTTTCAATAGAACAGATTATTTACATAAAAATGGATTTGGCGTTAAATAACCTACAAATGTTGATATGCCATAAAACCAACCAAACCAAACCAAAATTACTCACGGTTAATATTCAAACTCTTTTATTTCTAATATGTCATTTGTTTGCACTCAGATTAAATGTCAAATAGTTCGATGTGCCCCACATATAAGACCCTATCAGGTGCTACCCACTCCGGACCAAAGTCGACCTGAGTGCGATGGTAATGAAGGGGTACTCTGCATTTGCCAAAGCTCCAGCAGTACTGGAGTTCCACCATAAGATGGTTTAGTGTTATATTTAGGACACGCGTTGCGGGGAATCTTACCCCTCTGCAGAGATGCAGTCAGTGTATGCTACAGCACCAGCCTACTGGGACTGTAGCATACTAGTGGAATGACAAATTACGAAAAATACAATTCATGCTTCAACTCATAGTATATTTTAGTGTATAGCAAAATTATATACCACATGCTGCAATATTTAAACTGTAGTTACGGATATAACTCATCTAAAATAATTTATCTAAACATTAATTTATTTTATTGTAAATCTGACAAAAAATACGGACTTAGTATACTAAGAAGAGGTTCTCATAATTTTTATTTAAATTCTGAAATCATTCATGAATATGGTGCTGCATATCATTTAAAGGACTGCGAGAGATGACGATCATTACCTCTAGAGCTGATACATACGTATGCATTGAAATCCTCTGTACGTGTCTCATTTCATAGAGAAATAATTGGTTTAGTTTGTTGGTTGGTTGGTTGGATGTTTTAGCATATCAACCTTTGCAGGTTATTTTACACCAAATCTATATTGATGGGAATAGTCAGTTCTATTTCAAACAATTCAGTTTAGCATGAGTACTCAGTTTAATTGTGAAAAAAATTCCTATTTCAAGTTATTCTATTTAGTCAAAAAGTTCTAATTCAAACAAATCAAATCAGCTCAATTACACAGTTTTAATATCTAAACAGTTCTATTTCGAACCGTTCAGTGTTGCATTAGTACACAGTTTAGTTCTATTTAAATCTATTTTTAAATATGTTCTCTCTCAAAAAATGCAATTTACCCTGAGTAAACACTTTAATTGCCAAAAAACATGTCTATTTCAAGTTATTCTTTTTAGTCAAACCGTTCTTTTACAGCTAATTCAGTTTAGTATATGTATAGATTTTATTTACGCAAATATAAAAACATTTTCATTAAACAATTCAGTTTAGCATAAGTACAGTTTCAATGTCAAAAACAGTTCCATTTTAAACAATTCAGTTGAGCATTAGCACGCTGTTTAACTGTAAGTACAGTTAAATTGTCAAAAAAAACATTTCAATTTAAGCTATTCATTTTAGTCAAACAGTTCTATTTCAATCAATTCAATTTAGTATAAGTATGCAGTTAGTTCTATTTAACTCATAGATAAGGCCCTATCAGGTGGTTCCATTCCGTGCCAGAGTGGACCTGGGAGCAATGGCAATGAAGGGTTGCTCCGCATTCCCCAAAGCCCCAGCATCACATTAATATCATATTATTAATGTCATATCTAGGACGCTCCTTGGTGGGTTACTCCCCTTCAGAGGTGCAGTCGGTGTATTCTACAGTCCCAGCCGACTCGGGAAGATAATTGGTTTGTTGATAATGAATACATCTTTTCAAGACGACGATTCATCTCATCAGAGAAAAAAGGCGATAGCTATTTTCTTCATAAATTCAAATAGATTCAATGACGGGGTCAGCAAACAGTTTGAATAAAAATTCGATAAAAAATGCTTTGTGGAAATTGGGAAAAATTGTGAATGAGAAGTTTCCACCGACCAAACCAGACATAAGAGATGCAATATAGTAAAAGTGGGACAACATTTCTGTTGAGTATTGCGTTAAATTAGTAAACTCTATCCATGAGGGAATAAAAGCTGTCACAAAACTTTTATTAATCAATTAAATATACATAAGTTTAACATTGTAATGTAGACAAATTATATATCAAATTCCATATATATATATATATATATATATATATATATATATATATACGTGTTGTGTGTGTGTGTGTTAGCGTGTGTGGAGGCGTTCGATGTGTAATGGCGTTGTTGTCGTATGAAATGGACACGGTGACACGAGTTTAAATCTTTAACGTGACTGCTTGCATTCCACTAAGTTCTAATATGCTTGGGAAAGGTTTAAATCCAATTTTCTCCCTCCATTTATGGGTAAGTAGTTGAGCAGACTGAATTATTCCTAAAACTTGGTATGGCATTCGTTCTAGGAAAAGGAATGCTCAGAATCTAAACCGGTTAAACTAAAAATTGACAGAGTTTCAACTCCTTCTCGTCTAGAGGTATAAATATAATTATATGTATATATATATATATATGAAGGAATTTATCTTATAAATGTTCCAATCATGGGAAGTGAAGTTAATACAGAGGTTTATATTAAATATGTATTGTCTAACCATTTGAATTAGGATTTGAGCTGTCTTTTATGAAAGAATCCTACCAAAAGCGAAATGAAGTTAGATTTCTTTGTTTAATGGCATATCAACTTTCGTGGGTTTTAAATGCTAAAGCCATCCTTGTCGAAGAACAGTAGTGAAACTATTTTATCAATTCTTGGTGGGGTTGAGGGAAAAGGACATTATACCATTCTCGTGTTCAGTAAAATTAGTTTAGATTTGGGAACAAAAAGTTACGCCAGGGAAAGATTTACAAAATTATCAAAGCATTTTCAAGTGTCAAGAATTGAAGTGAAAATTATCATCAAGAACTCCAAAGAGAGTAAATCACTACAAAACAAGATGGCTTAATATGAAGAGAAATTAAAAAAAAAACTAGCACGCAGATATCTATTGAGATACATATTTTAGATACGCAAAAACAATCACCAAGCCACTAATATTATGGTCGCTTGATTCGAAGTGTCAATAAAATAACCAGAGCCAATCCTCGTATATGTATCTCTACATTGCCACCAAATCCTAGGTTTTATACACCATTTCCTACTATATATATATATATATATATATATATATATATATATATATATATATATATAAGTCGAACAATTGGCATTGATTTCCATGACTTTATCTTTCTAGTCTTCTCCACCATCCATTGCTCTCGGCAGGTCTTCTAGTCTACATTTTGTGTCCATACAGAGCTGTTGTAGGTATACTCTTCTTGGTCGTTGAACACTGTAACGTCCATGTGAAGGAGTCCATGGGAAAACCTCACAGTTAATTTTGTTTTTGCTTTTCAAGTAGTGTCCTGCATACCTTGTTCCTCTTCCTTAGATGGTTATATATATATTTTTTCTTTTTTTTTTCATCGTACAACGTGTGAAAGCACGTGCGATACCCTATCCTCATCAGCCGCCAACCTGCGTTATAACACAGTTTTGGTAGCTCAAGGCGGTAATGTGATTATATATATATATATATATATATATATATATATATATATATGATCACATTGGATACTCGAGGTTTCTTTGAGTCAATGTCTGAGTTATTCCCACGTACACGGATACACGCGCGAGCGCACACACACGCACAGAAACGCGGGCGCGCGCATACACAGGTGAATATATATATATATATATATATATATATATATATATATATATATATGATGACTACTTATTCGAATCAGTAATATGTGAGAATTTAAGTTATATCAGTCCCAACTTCTTTCACATACTGTTCGAAACTTGAAATAATTATGCCGAAAACTTTATGTTTTAAATTCGACTTCTGCTTTATTGTTTGTTTCCTGGGAGTGAAAAGTTGATATTTCAAATTTCTAACATTCCTGTGTTTTAGTGTTGGTGAAAAAGGAAAGAGACAGGAAGACGAACAGATAAAGAGTGACATCTCGACGGAAATGAATAATCACAGTGAAAAAGACATACATACATACATACATATATATGGATTAAAAAAATGAAACAAACAGAGTAGGACAATGTATTTACGCATATCTAGAAATACTTACAGCACACACACACACACACACACACACACACACATATATAGGGGGGGGAGTGTGTGATAAATATTTCTAGATATGCGTAAATACATTGTCTTACTTTGCATGAAAATATGTATGTATGTATATATGTATATATTTTATTGTATGAAGTCATCTGTAGGTTTTATTTTGAAATATATTTACATGAATAATTTTGTGAACTATTTTTTAAAAAGTATATATATATACATATATATACGCACACACACACACACACACACACATACACACATATATATATATATATATATATATATATATATATATATATATATATATATATATGTATACAGATAATCCCAGCCCTAGTAGATTCGTTCTCTCACCCTATCTATCTATTTACTATTATTGAGCATGAACATTGTTAATAACATTATTACAACAGTACAAAATTCATTCGGAATAAAACTCAGGACATATACAAAAACGAAATAATGATCCATCGACATATATCTTATTACTCTGAAACACACGCAAAGCCAGCATATATATATATATATATATATATATATATATATATATATATATATATATATATATATATATAGTTGTTGTTTTAATGTAACTGCACTCTTTTGAAAAGATTCTTCGTGTGTAAAATTCGTATCTCTTCTAAAGGGATTTGTGAAATATTTTATCTCAGCTATTATTCCAATGCATGTACACAGAAATTTTAAATTCCTGAAAACGGGACCTGTTCAAATAATTTTTTGAAATTGTGAATATTTATGAAGCCATGCGTGAAGATAATGGATTGTTTGCTTGTTGTGCAAATGTTGCACGTATCTTCAGAGATAAACCTGCACCAGAGAGATCCCGTGTATCTTGAGATTACCCTTCAATAATAAATAATTCGAAACCCTGACAAGAAGAAACCCATAACTTAACCGAATATCTTTTTAATTGTTCTAATATGTAAGAAAACCATCGTTGACTCGATCACAAAATTTTGATCGATATTGTTGGGTGTCACCAACCTTTTTCCACGCAATGAACTAGTCCATATATAGCAGTAGCTACTAATACCAGGGAGACTAGAAGGTGAAGAGCAGCTTCTTATAGGAATAGTATTAGAGCGTTGGAGACTGGAGATTGCTCTAGATCACCTTACCGTATTAACGGAAGCCAATACTATGGTTGGGCTATATCTTTATTCTGTATTCACTAATCCTCTGTTCTTGTCTACTAATAGTCTCTCTATTGTATATACTTTTCCTGTGAATATATCTCTATTTCCTTTCATATCGTGGTTTGTCCTTTATTTAATATTACAAGCGTTCACTAACCAGAACGCAATAGATATAATCACCACCTTCTTTCAATGGAGTTTTTGAAAATAATCATTCCAAGTTAATTATGCTTGTGCTTTTGTTATTTTTCCAGGTAGTAATACAACTTTATTATGACCCAGGTACAGGAAAATAGTAAAAAAAAAAGGTTGGGCTTTTTAGCCTTGGTTGGGAATGAAAGAGAAAAAAAAATCTCAAAAGGATTTATAATTATACCGACCAAAAAATTAACTATCATGCCTCGTTTATCATGATTGAATTCTTAAACCAGAATGAGTTATTCTATCTTATCATGGACAGCTGGATCGTAATGTGCAGGCTGGAGTTGCTTGTTTAGGAATCCGTCCTTTTTTTCTAAGTAACCCAGAAAAAATTTTGCACATAAAATAACCAAGAAAATTAACCACTTTAAAATTGGTCACTCGAAACAGTACCATTTGCATTGTTACATCAATTACTAAAATACATCATAAAAAATATAAACAATAACATGATTTAACGTATTTGTATTAGCCCATAACTTCCACTGTTAACAGGATGTGGCACAGGGTCAATTTCTAAGCAGAGTAATGCTGAAATGTTGCCTTAAAAACATCGAACAGGTGCGAGTATACAAATTCCAAAATGTTTGAATTTCCTATGTAATCAAATTTTTCTGAGAATTTTTAACCACTGGGTAAATAAAATAAAATAGTATAGCCGAATAAATGACAAAGTTTATTATAGTAATTATTTCTGTGTAACAGATTAAATATCGTGTACTATCGTAAAGATGGATAAGGAGAAAGCTGTCAAAACGTCCCCACTCCAACGTCAATTAATAACTAATGTAATCAGATCAATCCACAAAGGCTGATTAAGATTAAGAAATAAAGAAAAAACTTATAATTAGTTAAAAATAATGCTTGTACAAACTTGCTTTTCTTCTAAGAAGAAACCTCGTATTAACAAACCCTACAAGCGTCACACCCGATTATGTCAAATTCTGCGACGATAAAACTCAGCAATAATTATCCTGCCTGGGCTTGTCATTCGATATAAAACCTCTGAAGATTGAGAGTATCATACAAACCACAAAACCGTGTGCCAAAGGAAACCATGAAAGTTTGATATGAAGTGAGATGCTGAATCTAAATTCGGATCAACAGTGCGCTTTACAATATTGCTGGGTTCAGGAACCTCATAGATCAACGGAAAGAATCAAATAGTTAAGCCACAAAAGGGTGGCGTCAATTGATAAGGAAAAGGAACACAACAATATAAAGATTATTATACACATAATTCAAACCCTATCACCCTTCACGCGGTAAAGAAATGGTGTGTTCTGTTGAGGCTGAAGATTTGATCCCACTGTTCAAATAATCAGTTACGGAGCCCAAAATAAACGTTCTTAGACGCAAAAATATAGTCAATAAAGAGAAATTTAATTTTAGCACTTGATACACAATAAACCATTTACGTGAGCTTGCTGTATCTGCAATTGAACATAAACACAACATAAATATCAAATGTATACAAAAACATTGATGCTACCTTAGCAAACTAGAATTAAATACAATGATAGAACTAATGAATGGGTATTTTTTCTCGAAATCAGGAAAAACACGGTCAGTACCATCAAAGAAAGTATCGGGATGCCACTCACTAATTGTGCCTTTAAATTACTAAATCACATACACTCCAACTGAAAACTTTTACATTAAAATGCAATGTCTACACAACGATCGTCTCTGATCATAACAATGCCAGTAACATCCCCACCTTGTACATAAAGCTATTTTTTTCCGACACATTCCCAGCCACAACGTTCTAATCATTGAAAGAGACAGGAATACTTAAACTAACAAAGAAGAAAATTATTAAGTCTCTCAACTTAACTAATCAAACAGAACTAAGGAATATCTTGCAGATTTTTTTAAAATCAAAAATAGGCTTCCATGCCTAAACAATAAATAAAAAAAAAGGGCAAGAAAATTATGAACCTATACCAACCCATAAAACTTTATAGCACAACTAGATTATTTAATCATAAACAAGGAACGGGTGAATAGCGCTTTTGATCACCTAAGGTCCGTCATAGATGCAGAAATAAGAAACAAACGGTTAAATCTTTACGACATAACTGGTCCACACTTACCAATTGTTATATGAGTTTTCAATATATGCAGCTGTAAGAAACACGTCTGATACTATTAAGGAGATATCTGAAGACATTTGCTGAATCATGAATATGAAAACTTAGTTTCCTTCTGCTGTATACACATAAAGAGTGAGTATATATCAATAATAATAATGATAATAATAAAAATATATGCCTACTGTCGTTTCGGATACGAACGGGTTTGTTAATTTCTGGCTTCAGTGCTTCGAAACGAGGAGAGAGACACAAATCATAAAAGCCTATGGTAACCATACTATGCTGACCCCAACCCCAACCGCAACGCACGGCACATCTTGTGGTGTTTAAGATCTCAGTTCATCTCTGCCGGTCGAAACCCGAAAAACTGAACCACTACATTCAACGGTAAACATCAACTACTGTCTTTTCAAAATACTCAAATTCTCTAGACCATCTCTTCTGGGGGTGACGTCATCCACACTCCAGCCCCATTACCTTTCTGGCGGTTATTATAACGGATGATGATTATTATATCATTTCCGCGCAGGCGTAAGACTTCACCATCTGACTACACACCTGGACTAAGAGACCCGAATAGTTCAAAGCCTTACCAAATGAAATAATAAGATATGATTAAAAAAAAATGATTTGAATTAGCAAAAACATTCTTTAATTATATAACGCGTCCATAAAAATAGCAGCGATGGGAAAATCCGTCAAACCGAGAGCCAGATGTAGAGTTTTATGTCAGTAAATAGCTGTTAAGGGAAAAACATAATAAAATGAAAAATCATCTTTAATTAATAAAAGAAATCTAACAAATAGGATTGCGTAGAAACTTAACAAAAAACAAAGATAACTAACAGAAAAAAAAACCCCAAAAGATTAACTAAAATACATTCAAACCAAATCAATACTTTGGTAGAACAGACTATCTCGATTAATTATTAAGTAAATGAAGTGAGCAAAAGGAAAAGTTCCTCAGGAGTGAAATAGAAATCTGCCAGCCAAGAAGAAAGGCCTCAGAAGAGGAAATAACTTTTCACGAATCTGCCTCGAAATCCTCCTGAAAGCTCTGAGAAACCTATCAAAAATACATAAACCCAAGAGAGTTTACGAAAAAATATCCTTGACGCACAACTGAAAACAATCAAAAGAAGAAAAGCCACAGGCCTTTTGAAGTAAGGAAGGCAAAGTAATGAGATTTCTTCGATTATGTAATGCTGTGAATAAAAAAATTCAGAGAGTAATGGAAAAAAGGCCGTATGCTCCCTTTCCCAATGAAAGACGATCTTGGAATCATTAAGAACTGTGGTTGCTGGTCGGGTTTATAATGTCCTTCTTCTGATTTGATCTGACCGGAAATCGCGAAAACCTTTTAGAAATATTGGAAATGGTTACAGAGAAATCAATCCACAACTTCAAATATTCTGACTCTCCGTCATTTATATGAAAATATTCTAGAGGCAACTCTATTTTTCGTAAGATTCTCGAAAGTGTTTGAATCCATACACATAGTAAAGATGGATGAAAGCTATTCGTTTATGGTTCTCAAAGAAACTGGTTCCGCTATTATGATTCTTTAAGAAAACATGAAAACAATGGTTCTCTTATCTGATAGTGATACCGTTTCTTCGATACATGTGTTTATATTCTGCCTTTGTCTACCATAGCCATCTACATGAATATGCGAAATGTACATGGGATGTTCATATACATATACTTAGAACATAGGAATCTCGAAACACGAAAAACACTTACGACTTCTCAGTTCAGGTACGAAAATTTTTATTACCTTTGAGTTTAAAGGTTCTTCGACATAAGGAGAGAGAGAGACACAATCTTTCTATTCTGGCTTTTTCATCTGCCCATAGCCCATCTCGTGCAACACCTGCCTAAGGCCTCCGCGAGCAAGCGAAAGTCAACCCTTCTCGTCCGGTGTCTAGTTTCAACTCAACTAACTGACTTTTTCGAAATCTCCCCCAAATCCTCCGCGCGCTTCCAGTGCGTGATGTCACCCGGACTCTCTAATCCCGTTTCCTATCTTGGGCTATTGTGACATCTCTGAGTGACACGTCCGCTCTGCGTGTGCGCACGTGAACACCTGTGTTAATGTTGCACCTAAGTAACCCATGCACTGAGCCGAAAGGTTCTCAGCCTAACTAAACCCAAAAGCATAAAACGAAATCCCTCGGCCATTATATTTCATTTGTTACTTCAAACTTTTAAAAATCTGATAAAGGAAAACGGTTTTACGCTTAGAAAATCTAGAAATTGACGATATTCAGTTGACAGCCGCAGACTACACAGTTGATTTAGGAGGTTTTTTATAAATACATTTGCCACAGCTGAAATCCTTCTATATAGCCTAAAGCAAGCGACAGGAAGTATTGTACTCTGTGAAAGCTGGAATAAAAGAATTCATGTATTTTAAAGAAAAAGGAGCCATATTCACTTCAGTGTTGTCCGGCCAGAAAATACATGCAAACATCAGCTCAGTACGGACACTGGATGCACTGTGGCGACGAATGATGAGGATGGAGATTAGGAATGATGGAATACCTAGCTATCAACGTGATTTAACGATGATAATGATGAAGACAAGACCTGGTTTAAATTTATGCGTTCTATTCTACTAGATTGGTTGCCTAATGAAGGGTAAAGAACCCACTCGACCCCACTACTAAATATCCATAGCTGGGAAGAGAAAATTTACAATCATGACAAATGAAACTCAAATACCATCGTCAAGAACTTGAACACTGATTTTATTTCCTTTGACGAAAATATTTTTGTTAACCACACCTCTTCAGCCTATCTTTTAATGGGAAATCAAATAAGTATAACATTTCTAGACTAATGTTATGTAATGATTTGATGTACCAACTTTTTGGAGGCGTGTACATTTCGTTGGAGTGATTGACAGAGTATGCGTCATAATTCAAAATCCCCATTCTCTCTCTCTCTCTCTCTCTCTCTCTCACACACACACACACACACACACATTATTTCTCGCTTTTATTCCATGATTTCTTCCGGTCTTTCATTTGGTAATTATTTCTTTCTTTCTTTCTTTCGTTCTTTCTTTATTTATTTCTTTCTTTTTGATATCTCTATTTCTCGCTTTTATTCCATGATTTCTTCCGATCTTTCATTTGGAAATTCTTTCTTTCTTTCTTTCTTTCTTTCTTTCTTTCTTTTTGATATCTCTATTTCTCACTTTTATTCCAGGATTTCTTCCTATCTTTTATTCGTTAATTCTTTCTTCCCGTCTTTCTTTCTTTCTTTCTTTCTTTCTTTCTTTCTTCCATTTTTCTCATCCATCACGATTATGAACAGTTTTGCCACTCCCAATGAAACGCAGTCACACCAAATCAATCCAAAATATGTGCCGGAGTGGTTGCCGGAATAAATGGCTCTGTCGTGTGATCAGGAAAATGTGAGTTGTGTTGACAGCGCCAGACTGCTGTGTCAGTGAGGGCTAATCGTTACAAGTTATATCAATCCTTAGCCAACTCGTCAAACTAGCTAGTTGTGATCGAAGATCGATGCTTTCCCATTGCCTCCTTCTGTCCTTTCCTCAAAGGGTAGTCAGATTCCCGTTCGGTCTTTTTTCTTTTAAAATTAAGAAGTATCCGATTCCTTTCTGGATGAAAGGTAACTTGCTTGTCTCGTTTAATTAACTCATACAAACGCAAAAAATGTCATGTTTACTTCTCTCTTTATTATTTCTCCTTCTATAGTCAGTATATATATATATATATATATATATATATATATATTAAATCATCAAAAATTATTTAATTATCCTTTCTTTTTTACTCGAGTTCGCATAATGCGTTTCTAATTTATCATTAGCCAGTCTGTTTTGTTTGTTTGTTTTTTTTTTTTCTGAGCTTCTTAATATCACCATTTTAACCATCGATAGAGGTTACCGCTGTACTCTTAAAAATCTGTTAATTTGATTTAGCCAAATTGTTTGTTTGACTTCAAAGGACCCCCTTTGACTGAAGGCCGCCAAGTGTCCAGGATTTTAATCATTTAATTGGTCTCTGGATGAGCCAATCGTGGATTTATTTATTATTTATCTATTTATTTGTTGAAATGCTCTGAAGATTTCCCCCAGGTTCCTGGCTTACTCTTCACTTCATTTTTGTTTCTTTATAAATTTGATTTTAAATGATCTGCAACAATCTTGAACAAAACCAAACCATCACCCTCCCACCTGACATAATGTAACAACCTATGCTATCCTTTCATCTTCTGTTATCTTTTGTTCATTCATCGTCGCATTATTTCTTTATTTATGGCTTCAAATTCAATGTCTTTCGGTTTGTTTTTACCATCACTTGTATTTCCCCTACTCAAAACCTTTTCTTTTTAATACAACGTATACCAATCGTTCTATATCATTTTCTTTCTTTCTTTCTTTCTTGCTTTCTTTCTTTCTTTGTCTGATTTATTTATCTATTTATTCATTCAATTTACATTTCTTTCTTTCTTTCTTTCTTTCTTTCTTTCTTTCTTTCTTTCTTTCTTTGTCTGATTTATTTATCTATTTATTCATTCAATTTACATTCCAAACTTTCTTTCTTTCTTTCTTTCTTTCTTTCTTTCTTTCTTTCTTTCTTTCTTTCACACGATCAACGTCTCTCTACTTCATTCCTTCAATTATTTTGAACTTAGATTTTTTTTTAAATCAGTTTTTCATTCTTTTTTTCTTTCAATGCATTCTTTTCTGCTTTCATTTTTTTTCAGTCCAATAATTATATATTTCTTTCCTTTTTTTACATGTCTGTTTTTTTTTCTTTTTTTTGTTCTCTTTACTATATGTTTTTATTTGTTTAATTTTTCTTCGTTTTTGTTTATTTTCCTCTTCATATTTGACCTTTATTCGCTTCTTATATACTATCTGTTATATCTTTTTGTAATCTTAATTTTTTTTTCTTTTTCACTCTTTTCCGTTTTTTTATCATTTTCAGTTTCATATGGCTTTTCTTTTTCATCCTTCAATTGTGATTCCTTCATTCCTTTCTTCCTTCCTTCTTTTTATTCCAATTAAACAATCATTTCAAATGAATCTCTTACACCTGCCATTTTCTAAAAGGCTTCCCATTATCGTCATCTTATTAAAAATTCTTTGAGCAGTTTCTACCCATTCCTTTGTGATACATTCATTTGCTATTTTCACCATATAAATTTGTCTTTCATTTTATTCTACTGATTTTTAAAGTCACTTCCCCTCTTTTTTTATTTCCATAAAGAAAATTATAGGAAAAACAAGAAAATAAAAATGTTCCCAACCTTGATAAAAATGTCATTTCAGTATCATCTCTTTTAAATCCCAAACCGAATGTTGCAAATCAGCACCAAAAGAGAAGCAAATGAAATTAATTTTTTTTCCCTTTACTTTACTCGAACCATTTTGATTCGTTTAGAGTCACGTGTTTTTTTTCTCTCAAAGAGTGAGCAGTTTTCAAGTTCATTTCGTTATCGATTCCAGTATCAAAGAATCATATCGCATAAAAATAACACCAGTTTAGAAGATTTATTCATTTTTCTATATATTTATGCCCGCTAATTAAATCTATAAAAATTGCGCTCAGTGACATAGAAACATTGATTGTTTAAAACTAGCAATTCTGTTAAACTATCTCGGGCATCAATATATCATAATTAAAACGAAAATCAATCTGCATGTTGTCATTGACTTTATAAAAAATTGCAAAATACAAAGTTTGGATTTGTACAAATATACTGAGAAATATTCACTATATCACGTTATTTTCGGATTATAAAATCAGTTAAGGTAAATGATATCCTTGTATTTGTTTAGATTTTTCAAGGCTATGAATATACACAAGAGTATCGAAGCCATGACATGAGGTCAGGCTGTTCTGAACTACAAAAAAGAAGTAGCTCTCTGCCATATGATTAGGAATTCTCACTTTAACGTGTTTAAAAGAAAAAGAAGAAAATATGAATGAAAGAAAAAATCGGTTTCCTTAAGCTGAAAAAAATGATCTAACATTTTCAATGACGTGCACCTTTTGATCTTGCAGGAAAAGACCTCTACAGTTTCCCGCTTGTCGGATCAAATCATCAAAATACCCACATTTTCGATAAATACATATTCCTATCTTCTTTTTAATATTATCGAATATATCGCTTATGGAATCGTTAATTTTTCTCATTTATATGCATGAATAGTGTACATTATAAGAAGCGACATTTTTTTTAGCCAAAGGCGGTCTGACTTAATTACATATGTATGAAAATAAACTTATCACACACACACACACACACACACACACACACACATATATATATATATATATATATATATATATATATGAGCAAGCAGAAGATTAGGTTTAGGTTTCAGAGCGTTTAGTGGGGTTCGGACTCTTAAACAATTGTATATACCTCCACTACTTTCTTTTGAGCTAATACAAATGGGTGGGTCTAAAGAAATGTCTATTTCAGTTGATATATACTGTTGTCTGTGAATAAAATATTTGTTGTGCGGTGTTCCCTTATTCGTATGTCCATGGTCATATTTGATAATGTGCAGCTTTGTATGCATGTAGTTTATCCTTTTCCTTATACCAGATGTGAGTCAAAAGTTCTGCAAAATTTGAATACGTGTTAGTTTACGGAATGTATATCAAATGACCGAAAAAGTTCAAGCTACTTGGTTGATAGTAAATTGGGTGTTGGTGCACTGACACGTCATGCATTGATTCAATCTATGTTTGCTTTAAAAGCCGCACAGACGATCATGAAATGTTGTCTAATTTGGGAACTTATGCTAACATGTTCAAACTGAATCATAGCTCTTCAGCATCAACCTAAAACTTTTGTTATGCGAAAGGTTCAAGTACAGTTCATCACTGCAAATTTACCTCAAGGTTCAAGCAATTTCGCCTAAGTTGCAGAAACGTCATCGAAAGAGCAATGTTAGGTCGTGTTTAAACCGTGGATTCTGAGGCATTTTTCTATGTTATATAGGTAAATCTGGAGAGTAGCAGTCGAAGAAAATCAGGTGAGCTTGGAATATCACATACCATTGTATTTCGTAACTTTCACTGACTTACCAAAAACATCCCATACAGCCTAATTATTCATATCTTCCCCGCCCCGCTGTTTATTCTGTTATCTCTTTCTGCGTACGCGTGTTCATGTCTACATTTGATTATATGCAACTGTGCATATATGTAGTTAATCATTTTCCTAATATATCAAGTCTGGAATTATCAAGCCATTTTGATTATCTTTTGAACCGTTTGCATGCCAATGATATCATTTGGCGGCAATGTTTTGTAAATGGTGGCATTGATAGGAAGTACTCATATACGATCTCCACTCAGAGAACCAAAAGATTGATTCGAAGAAATATTGTTTACAATTAGACTACGCTACAGTTGTAATCGGGGTAACATCTTCAAAATTAGTAACCAAAAATACATATTATTCCTTCAGGATAAATCTAGACAACTTATTTGGCGAACAAGCAAATATATTTTAGCTATAACTAACAATTGTTGATTCACTCTTAATGGTTGAGTTGCTGGCAGACAACAAATAATTGGGGTCAAATTAGTGTCGATGTACTATGTTGGTGTGATTGAATGAGCCGATGGGATAAGCATGTTCGTTCCGACATAAAAAGAAATCGTGGGAGGACAAGATTCGTAATGTCACTGAAAACGACCAACTGATGATTTTTCTTATAAATGAGGACTTTCAAGAATCTATCAGACCATTTTCATTACCTCAACTATCGGTTGCATAGCAATAATATAACTTGGTGACTATGATCTTAGTGTCTGTAAAATAAATGCCATACGATTTCGAGGAGAAATTATTCCGCTAGCGTAAACAAGCATTTTTCGAAGTTACCAAACTCTAGTACAAGACCAACTGATATCTGTTTATGGATATCATTGTAGAGATATGAGTAAAGTGAATGATAGCCGCTGACCAGAAGAGAATGGCAAGACTGGGATATTGCATACTTGGGAGTAAGTATTGGATTATCATAGCCTCGCCGGAAAAGGGTCAGGGTTCAGCATAAATCAAAGAAGACCTGTGATCCAGTGGGCCGGTGAAAGAAATTGAACAACAGGAGTACAGTGTTTAAAGCAAAGAAAAACCTCGTCTTAGAAGACATTTTGGTTGTTCAAGTTTGTCGACCAACAATATAGCGGATAAGCAACCTCGTGTTCTGCACCTGCACAGAATGTGAAAATAATATCACGTTCTTGGATAACACACACACACACACACACACACACACACACACACACACACACACACACACACACACACACACACACACACACACACACATGTATATATATATATATATATATATATATCACACAAAATAGAAGCTGTAAGGCTACCTACCTCCTATCTCGTAAACCATCCAAATCAGACTAACAAAACATGTGGGATACTATTGGCGGAGTAGAAGGAACTCAGAAATAACGTTGTCCTGTAGACCCTCACACACGGACGAGCAGGTGTTGGACTGCCTGCTAGAACTCATCTATAACAGCAATGTATGGACAAATGATACTGTCAAGAGGACCAATAAAATGCGATGGACGATAGAGTCGAATGGGGATAGAGAATCAGGGAGCTCCGTTCTAGCGGTACGATATGATAATAATCATATATATATATATATATATATATAACAATATGAATGAACTAAGTTACCTGTCAGCTCCTGCCATTTCTGATCAAATGGATTCCTGGGACAATTTTTGGGGCAAACAAGTTGCGTTGAATACTCGATTTGACAAGTCAAGTTGACTTCGTTGTCAACGAATTGCGAAAGAAAACGAGAATTGTGACTCAAGCCACAACGATTTTTTTGTTATTCTATCCAGCGAACAAAATACCTTTCACATGAATACTTTTGGTAAAGTGTGCATTTATATATTCCCCCTTCCAGATAAATAGTACGACAGACTCGATTCTTTTCTCGTATTCAACCAACCCATCTAGAAAAATAAAAAAAATCTTAATTCAAACCAGCAGCACTTTGTTTAAATATGAACTTTGTGTCGTATCGTGTCCGTGATTGAAATGCTGTGTATATACATACCTTTCCCTGAAAACAACTTGGGTCCAGTCAATTTATTGAATAGTTGGTAATAATTCTTTTCCTTAAGACAACATTTGACCCCCAACTCCCCCCAAAAATACATCATTTCTACTTTTAATTTTTATTGTAGAAAAGTTGTTGGAAAAGGTATTAAACGAATTACTTGTCACTTACCTTGATCTTTCGTATTTTTTGGTTCAACATTTTCGTATTTCTATCAGGTTTTATTTCTAATTTACTCCCTTCATCATATTTTAAAAGGTATTTTGATCGCGAAAATTTCTATTAGAAAAATTAACTATGCTTTGAAGGATAGGACCAAATATAGGTAATTATTAGATTATCAGAACATTGGCAATGAATCCTTATAAGCTACATAAAATAATTAACTTTTAAGAGTACATTTGTTTTCTGTTCTCTATCAAGGAAAATATCTCTGTCAATTCTTTGATTCGCTCGTGAGGGTCATACACACTAATATTATCTGAACGTACCATATGTATTTGTGTGGAAGGAAATGAGATAAACAATGTCATTTTTAATGAAACTTATTTGTTTGTAAAACAGTTTGGTTGCTTGGTTGTCCAGGTCTTACAACCTTTCGAAATTCTAGAAGGTATTTAATGCCAGTGTTTTTTGCAAGCAATGATTTGAAGTAAAAGTTTAATAACAATAATTTATTTGTTCACTATTTTATGGCTCAAATTAGTCCTATTTATTATATTAATTTTTAAGCAAATCTATTTGACCTAAGAAAAGACCCAAACAGATATTTCTGTGGACTTGTGAATGATTATAATGAAAGGATATCTTCATGGTCCTCAGAGATGTGGAACATGAGTTTTACTATTAAATGTTGCTTAATACCTTATGTATTATTATATCTCAGCCGAGAATGCAGTCGGTGGCGTGCAAAAGTTTGTTGATAACACACACACACATACACATATATATATATATATATATATATATATATATGAATAAATATATGTATATATATATATATATACACTGAGAAAGAGATAGAGAGAGAGGAAGAGAGAAAGACAAAGAAAGAATGAAAAGGAAAAATGAAAGAGTTTTGGATACAAAGGTATAGACATAAACGCATATATATAGTAACAGCCACTTCTTCGCAGAAGTTCATCTCCTCGATTCACTAAGAATACTCCTGCCAGCGTGTATGACTCCATTGGCCAAGTATATCGTTACTAGCCATATTGCACATCCTGCAAATGAGTTAGTAGTCTATTCTATTGACAATGGCCTATGCACCCTCACATGATTGCTGAAACCCAACTAATACCTTGGCATGTTGTCATTGCATTAATAGGAGTTATCTATAGGTTGCTGCAGAAGGCCTTTTGTAAAGAAAGTTCGGCTTTATATTTGGTTTGTTTGGGTTTAATGGAATATCAACCATTGTAATGCCAAATATTCTTTATATATATATATATATATATATATATATATGTGTGTGTGTGTGTGTGTGTGTGTGTGTGTGTGTGTGTGTTTGTATTATTAGCAAACAGATTTTGTTGATAGCTTTCTTAAACGAGGCTAAAATCTTTTTGCACACAGTTAAATGGTTTCAAGTATTGCAATATGACGGAAACAATCTAACCAGTCATTTGTTTGAACATATAGTTGATTCTTTTTGACCCATAAAACATTGTCAGGTGCTGCCACTCCTGGTCAGCGTGGACCTGGGAGCAATGGCACTGACTGAGTTCGCCACATTTACCAAATCTCCAAGGCTGAAGTTTCACCATCAGATGGTTTATTGTCATAACCAGGAAATTCATTGGGAGGGGATGATACCCGTCTGCCGAGGTGCAGTCGGTGTATTCAACAGCCAAAGCTAATTTTTCTACTTTAAATAGTTAAGCCTTACCAAGTCAATAAGAAACATTTTCAGACTCTAAAGTGTCAGTGACCGTGACCAAATACTGCTTCAAAAGTACTAGTCCTAGGCTAGTTTGTTTGATTCTCCGTACTTCAAATATTCTAGAGCCTTCGTAGATCATTATCTTTCAAGGTAATCAGGTCCTAAACTCCAATGTCCATAATGAACACCATGGGGTTATTTTTCTGGCATCTTTAAAACTGTCCTCAGGTCTACTGTTGTACAAATCCCTGTAGAGCAGTTGCTTCCGTAATCCTACGTACCTAATCATGTAAAGGTACCCAATTCCACACATCCGACAGCGGTATCAGGTATTATATACAGCTATTTAATATTTAGGATCCTCCTAAGACAGGATTGGTGAAATCTGTCTAAGGTTTTTCAGTGTTTTGAATATGTGGTTAAAGTCTCAGAAGAGTATAAAAGGACAAATACAGCAATCGTTTAATGTGCTTGGTTTTGCTGGTGATACATCTATCACAATAGACACAGCTTCCCAGTTGGATTTTTCCTGTCCTTCCGAAGAAATAGATCCACGACCTCACAAATATTGACCATCCGTAGAATCCTTGAAGGCGTACGGCCAAAAAACCTACAGACGACATTACTATTTGTCGATTTTACCAAGGCTTTCGATTCCATTCACAGAGGTAAAATGGAACTAATGCTATTAGCATACGGCCTACCAAAAGAAACCGTAGCAGCAATAACGATTCTCTATGGAAACACCAAATTGAAAGTACGTTGACCAGATTGAGACACTGAATACTTCGACATTGTAGCAGGAGTACTACAAGGGGACAAGCTAGCCCCATACCTCTTTATTATCTGTCTAGACTACGTGGTTAGAAGATCGATTGATAAAATCAGAGAGAACGGCTTTGAGCTGACAAAGAAAAGAAGCAGAAGGTACCCCGCAAAAACAATTACCAACGCCGACTATGCCGATGACATAGCGAAACTAGAAAATACACCCAACCAAGCTGAAACACTACTACATAGTTTGGAACGAGCCGCAGTAGGCATTGGCCTTCACGTCAGTGCACACAAAACGGAATATATATATATATATATGCTATAATCAAACAGGCAACATCTCCACACTAGACGGAACCTCTCTGAAACTGGTAGACAAATTCACCTACCTAGGAAACAGTGTCTCATCAGCCGAAAAAGACATCGACACACGGCTAACGAAGGCTTGGACAGGTATCGATAGGCTATTGATCATATGGAAATCAGACCTGACCGATTAAATGAAACGTAGTTTCTTCCAGACTGCTCTCGTGTCGATACTGCTGTATGGATGCACAACTTGGATGCAAGCTAAACGGCTGGAGAAGAAGCAAGACGGCAATTACACAAGAATGTTGCGAGCAATATTGAACAAGTCCTGGCGGCAACACCCCACAAACACCAAGTATACGGCCACCTTCCCCCCGTCACGAAAACTATCCAAGTTAGACGAACCAGACATGCAGGACACTGCTGAAGAACCATGACGAGCTCATAAGTGATGTACTCCTAGGGACCCACACATATGGCCAGGCAAAAGCAAAACGATCAGCTCGAACATACATACAGCAGCAATGTGAGGATACGGGATGCAGCCTTGAAGACCTGCCGCAGGCGATGAACGATTGGGAGAAGTGGCGAAAGAGGGTCAGGGATATCCGTGCTTGCGGCACGACATGATGATGATGATGATGATGATGATACAAAAGAATCAAACACATTCAACATTGTTACCAGGAGGAGGATGATCAGTTCCATATATGTCTGCTCTGGAGGTGGTATTATTATGATATTCATCTTCTGACTGATAATAAGTCAAAAGTAGGGCATGATTTAAAGGAGAGGTCCATTAAAGCTGGCGTATCTTCTGCAGTGTAGCTCGACTCTCCAAACAAGTTCTGGAAAGTATTCTGCTTTGCTTTGTACCGTGTGGGATCAGATATTTTACCTGAGGTTTTGAATCGAATATAGTCGTCAATGTCAATGTCCTGGAAAGCATACGAGAGAGTAACAGCAACATTTATGGAGAAAAGGGTCGGAGCAGAAATGAAACCTTGTTTAACTTTATCGATGAAGTAGGTTCGAAAAGTAAAAGCCGTTGACGTTAACATGGGTTTTCATGTCACTATTGAATTACATAAACATGATGGCTAAATTTAGTTGGACAGTCAAATTCTACCGAGAATGGTCCACTGAAGAGACTTATTTACAGACTTTTGTTAAATCTATACAGTTCTGTTGAAGAGCGTCAAAAAGGTTGGTGAGGAAAAAATCATATGCATTGTACTAAGCCCTTATCTAAAACCTAATTACATTTCCATAATAACAGAGCGGCAAATCTATTTTGCAAACCAAATAAACAAAGGTCCGGCAAAACGCATGCCAACAGCCTTCAGCAATTTTTACTTATAAAATTTGTTTCATCCCCTTTGATCGATAAGATTAAGGTAGCATAGACTCAGTCTTAGAAGACAGAAGCACCCTAGCAATCATCTGATTTTAAAATACGGCTATCTGCAACGAGGTTGACACCTCCATGAAGAATGACTCAATAGTAATAGTCAATAACTGGTGTTTTCCTAATGTTGATTTCTTCGGTTTCGGTTTCTTTGTTTAATGGCATATCAACCTTTGTAGGTTATTTAATGTCAAAGCCATTCTTCTAGAAGAGCAGCAATGATGCTATTTAACCTATAGCTGGGAGGATAAGGGGGTTCATGCCTTTCCCAAGGGTATTTGCCCGAAAGTGAACGTAATAGCGCGACTGGAGTACGAACTCACTTACTACGATTCCACAGTCCATTGCTTTAACCATTACACCACGAGGATACCCGCCCCCGTTGATTTCTTCAATCGATTCTTGGATAAACACAACTGGTTAGTGATCCAGTATCTCATGGATAATATCCTTTTTAGGTAAATTATACATGACAACTCTGTTAATCACTGTTGGATTGGGAAAGAGATTTCAGAACTGCTCATTCCAACCTTTCATAATACCCTCATCCTCTTAAAAAGAGAAGATCCATCCTTTGTCTTGAGTGAAGACCAAACTCTTGTCTCATCAAATGATATAATTCTTTCGTATTTTTACTGCTGTATGTTTTCTGAATACCCAACAAACATTTGTTTTACATTTGCCATAACTTTCGCAAGGGTAAGGATTTTCCCACCGGAAAGACTGCAGAAAAAAAAAAAACTTATATCATCAGTTCATGCCTAGATGTATTTCTAGGGCAACAGACTTAAGCCCCTGGGATGTTTCTTGGTGTGTTTATCATTTTCGTCAAATTCATCCCAATTCTTTCTTACCCGGTGTATGATAATCACAACTCCGATATTGAACACTTTGGTTTTCAACAGTCTCCATATTGCATCAAATTCTTCTTCTTTGATTATTTTCGAAGGTTTTAGATATCGTTGAGTCCATCAATTTCAATGCATCAATATGTTAAGGAACTTTATTCTCTCAGAAGACGCAGTGTTCTAGCTTGACACGTATGATCCATTCCGCCCTCCCCAGTCTGCATGATTAAAATTTGGCAAACATCTGGAAGGTTTCTGTCTGGTAACCAAAAAAATCGAAGATATGTTCATGTTTGGATCTCGGGTGTATCCAAGTAACCTTGAGAATATTCTTCTGTTGAAAACAGCGTCGAAAATAACAAGTTTCAATTCAATGAAGAAGTGGAGAAGGCGGAGACGATTACTTTTTATATTACTAGAACACGATTCTTTTCTTCTCTCAAGATCTACTGATCTGGTTAAACACAGACGCTGAAGACACTAAGAAAGGAGATTGTCCCAGCATTTTGAATAGTCTATTGCTGATCTAAGATCAAGATAAAAAAGCCTTTATAGATTCTTCATTGCTATCGACAGTGGGAGTATAAATAGAAAGAATAGTCATGAATTAGTTGCATGATAAAGGGTCTGAAAGACACGTGATATTGTTACAGAGATCATGGAGTTGTTCAAACAGGTTGTTTATTTTGCCAGAATAGAAAGATTAACACACCTCCCATCTAATTCCCTTTGGTTTACCATTCCAAAAAAAAAAAAAACGATTGATTCTATGTCTTATTCTGTCAACCGCTATTCTTCTATCAGACAATTTTCTGAGAATATCGCAATGCTAACATTTTAAAGAGCTAACATTTTTCCTATTAAGCCTGTTCGTTGCTCACAGTTGCCTCATCGCAGCCAAGAGCTGTCATGACATTTCATGTCCACACCGTAATTCCATGTTTATTGCTTGTGTATCTTCCTTTTATATTATTCTTGCTCTTGTGAACTGTAGTCAGTCGCAGGTTGCTGCAGAGCTTCTTGGTTGAAAAAGTATTTTTTGGGTCACCTTTTCTCGATTCTTCTCCGTTTCCTGGGTGAGCAGTGGTATCCAAGACGCAATCTCACTAAAACATGCTAACGTTTTGGCAACGATGTTGCAATATTAAATGGGCCTTGAGAACCGATCTTGCAGATTCGTAAGTAAGTGTTTCGAGCTCGTTAAACCTGCACATGTTGCCACTCATTTCTCATCGTGGAAATTGAGATGTCTGTACACTTTTAAGCGGTTACACGCTTGCATGACGTGTATAACAACCACTCTGCCAGAATATAACACCCAGGGTTAGGTCAAAGCAAGATGACTGAATTATTATGGAGGTCAAATGTTTGATTATCTCAGAATATACCTCTCTGGTACGAACGGGTTACCGATTCTTACTTGCTCTCCATCTCTAAGGTTTAACGTATTCTAAGCTTTGCAAACTACTTTTATAGTCAAATATTCATGAGTTAGTCTTATCCCTACATTTCTATTGATTTCAAGGATGTCACTCATTTTTAATCTTCTAACAGTAATGCCTTAAAATCCAAATATTGTTAAATCATCATACAAACACGTTCATAGATAATTAAATCAACAGAGAAAAATATTTATACATACTACACAATTCGATGGTTATTGATTAGAACGAATGGATTAGAAATATATAAAAGATTTGCGTCCTTTTAGTCTGAGTGACTTTAGAGAATTCTAGCCATTATTTATCTTATTCTATCCCTGACGAACAAATTAGGATTGGTCAATGTAATTCCTTCAATTTTATATATACATATATAACATTGATTCTTTTTTTATTTTGGAATAGTCCAAGCGGATTTGAATAATGTTCGAATAATTCCGAACGCCTTAGTAACACCTGTGGAGTTGAATACCTCGAAAGATGTTATGATTACAAACTCACATGAGCATACATCCATTACTTGTATTCCTTACCTTCTCTCTATTTGACAGATTGAATATTGTTCAGTGTTGTTAACTTAATCTGTGCCTAACTCTTCTACTCAAAGCATTAATGCCCTTCTGGATGTACCAACGATGCACAGAAACACTGTCAGACTTCAAGCACTACTAATTCTTTGAAAAAAAAATACTTGGACCGATATTGATTTGTAGTCAGCCGGCATTGATTTCCTGAAATCAATTGGAATCTCTTGGAGTGGCAAATCGGCTTGTTTGCGGTGCTTTCCACGCGGCTGAGTTAATTGCATTTCAAAGTCTAATTTGAAAAGCCCAAAGAATAAAAGAATGCTAGGTCAACAACGTGCCCTTTAGTAGCTTCGTGGTTTTCGCGTTGAACTTTCGGCTTAAGAGTTTATTGTTCAGCTTTCAAGACTGATTCAGTGTAGCCATATCAACACCGGATGCTTGCTTGATCGTCGTCTATTGTACACGGTGTCTAAAGAATTACAAGCAAATTGCAGAAATTGACTTATTGTATACTGAAAATCTCTACGACTAGACTTTCCATGAGTTTTTTTTATTCTGTTAGTTTAAGAAACTGGACATCGTTATCATCACAAGAAAGTAAACATTTCAAATTTCTAAAAATGATATTTAACTTTTCTATATATAATCAATAAATTCACATTAGAAATAACCTAGTCAGCAGAACGTAGAATACAATGAATATATTGTCTATAGTGATAAGATCCCTACAAAATTGGGTTTCTAAGCATATACTGAAGCAACTGTTGTAGATATCTGTGGCGTTTGGTCTATGATTAACTGCCTTTAATCTCTCCTTCACTCGGATCTGGAGTTGTCTTACTTCTTAAGGTCTAATCTGCGTAATATAGATATGCTTAAACGATATTCGCATCCGATACAGCCATGTGTGTGTGTGTGTGTGGGGGTGTGTGTGTTTGTATGTGTGTGTGTATGTATGTGTGCGTGCGTGTTTGTATGTGTGTGTGTGTATGTATGTGTGCGTGCGTGTTTGTATGTGTGTGTGTTTGTGTGTGTGTGTGTGTGTGTGTGTGTGTGTGTGTGTGTGTGTGTGTGTGTGTGTGTGTGTGTGTTAAAGTGGTTTCATATCCCCTTGCAGTTACTTTTTCTTTCGCGTATGTGCGTGTGCGTAGTTTGTGGTTGATGTTCCTGTTTGCGTGGGAACATTTTTGGTTTTGAGATTTTTTGTGGTGATTTCGTTTGATAATGACTAGTAATTACATTTTATAAAAAATTGTTACAAATAATTTTTGTGCATATATATATATATATATATATATATATATATATATACGTTTGTTTGGTTTTTTGGACTTGTGTGTATGTATAATTCATGTTTTATTCAACGTGGGCTTGACTTTATGAAGCTTTATTCTTTTATTTGAAGTAATGTGCAATCGTTCGTTTCATATGTGGACATAACTTTAAATAATCTTGACTACATTCGTATAGGTGTTTCAATAACGTTAATTTTTTTTATTTTCTGGTATTTCAATATTGCTTTTGTGAAGTAATATCCTTGCGTTGATCCTCTATATATTTCTTTACATTTCTTACATTCAATTATGTAGACCATGTTTTTGTTTTATTTTTTTGCTTGGGGTCGCTTAAATCTTTATTATTTCTGAGTTTTTTTGGGGGGGGTTTAAAGGTACAGAATTGTCCTTCGATATTTTACAATACACTCCACGTCTTTCATTCTTGCATTTGGTAACTACTTGTGTTGTATTTTCTCTGACTGTAGAAGAGGTGAGTATTCTTTTAATATTGTTGTGTTGTTCATGGCTTTTAATGACTTTTGTTGTGTTTAGTATTTCTTTGATTTTGTAAATGTTTTTATGTTCTTCTATATTTTTTAAATTATTTCTGTGAATAGTTCTGGGTTGTTTCTGTTCTTGGTTGCGATGTATGCGAGGGATCTTTCATTGTTGTGCTTTTTCGCGTTCCATTGTTTTTTGTTTCTGCTGATAAGAATCTCTAATTTATTAGTGTTGTTAGATATCTTCTCTACTGTTGGGTTGCGAGTAGTTCTTTAAGACGAGATTTTCAGAGTTTTTTTTTTCCGTGATTATTCTACGTGTATATTCTACGTGATAGAGTGTAAGAGATGGGTTTTATACAGTGGTGGCTATTGAAGCGGAGTAATTTTGTGTGTATGCGAGTTTGAGGTTGATATTTGTTACGATTTGACCATTTTCGGCTTTTAAGATGATGTCTAAAAATGGTAGTTCTTTTGAACTGTTCTGCATAGTAACTTTTATTTTGGGGTTTTAAAGTAGGTTGTATTTTCGTTATAGTCTCCCAATTCGCATTTATAAAATATTAAACAATCATGTCTTTTCCATGACTCAGTAAATTCTCATTTTATATTGTTGCCATATTGTTTACCTGCTATGGGTTTGCAGAATATCAGCATCTAGAGATGACTGTCATTCAATGATCCATCAGGAAATTATTGAGACAATATTTCCTCGAAGAAAAAATAATTAAAACATTAATACATCTCTGGATTTAAACTGATGCTGAATTTTTTAAAATGAAATATACTTACAATTTTTGTATTATATCTAAATAGGCGAATTAATCATGCCTAACGAATCATTTATCTCAAAACTGCCACTCAGTAAACTGGCAGTAAAACACACTTAAGCAGGTTCTGATATGCTATAGACCAGATATCATTGGTCCATGTAGTAAACAGTTTTGTTTATGAATTAATGAAGCTTTGGGATATTACTTGTCTAAATTTTTGAAAAGACAAATAGTTTTTATCATTTAGAGTAATCAGACTTATCAACTAAACGTCTATATCTGTTGGGCCCTATGGCCTGCTGAACACTTTGCGCAACGGTTATAGGTGTTAGGTAGAAAAACGCTGCTAAGTTGTATTATCTTGAGTGTGCTGGTTCAATCCCAATTACAGGGTTACTGGCCGGTCCCAACTAACTCAACCTCCTAAATCAGCTCATGGCCATCCGATCGTCTAGTGGTTTCTGTCGTCTCCGGCTAGGGGCATTTCACATTGCTTTACAAGCACACAAGACACAACATGCACAACCTAGAGGGTGGAAGAAAAGAAGAACCAAGAACGAAGGACGTGGGTTTGCTCCAAGCGCAAGAAGGAAAACGTTTTTAACACTTTCTGCTGTTTTTCTGTAGGCTATCGCGAGCGTGTATCAGAGCGAAATTCCTACACATCCATCAAGAACACTGACTCATCCTCTCACGTTGGCTGACTTGGCTTCTGAGTTCACAGGTCCCCACTCCTCGCTTAGCAGCCGCCTTTCTCTAACCATCGCCTTCCACCGACTTCTGTTGACTGCCCTGGGACCTTGGTTTTTCTTGTCATCTTCCGATCTTGTAGGAAATCTTGTGCGCAAGCCCTTTTGTGTGGGTTTCTCGCCAAAACAGACAAAGGAATCCTCTGACAGGCACTCACCCATACTCACAGATATTAATACCACCTATCGTGCCACATAAATAACAATTATTTTTTACTCAAGCTTAACACTTGTATCCGATCATTGTTAACGGCATTTGAAGAAATGATACCCGTGGAATAGATATAAGGTTCAGTTTGAAGTTCTGTGGGCTCTCGAGTTCCACATGAAACTCCTGAAAAAGGCCGGAGAAAAAATCGACCGAAACGTTGAGAACATAAAAATGAATATGAAGACAATAATCTGATTACTCTAAGTGATAAGAAGCCTGTGGAATTGAATTTTTAAAGAGATCCGGTTTTTATTATTAGAAGGAGGTAAAGATAATAACTACGAGGGAAGTTACATTCCTCTGGAGAATTTTCCATTTTAACGGTGAAAAATAAACCATCAATATTTTGCAAATTGAATTGTCATGAATAGATTGTTGAGCACCAAATTCTTCCTATTGTTTGCTGCTTTGTATATAACTTATGATTAATGAGTCAGTACTGTCAGACACTGACTTGACACCGGACATGTTTAATTCGGTGAAAACTTTGTATATTCTTAAAATTGATCTCAGGCCATTTGCTCTTAAAAATGACCATAATTATGATTTCCATAAACCTGTCTGGCAGACAGTACATCCCAGATGCAAATGAAAAGACTGTGATTAACTGGTATGCTCTGACGACTGCTGCTAGCAACAATGAGATTAGGCATTTTTTATTTATTGTTATACTGTTAAGGTTTTTATGAATCCTTCCCATCGTGGAGTTGGCATCATTTGTTTTCAGCGAACAAAATTAAGTCAAAATGTAATAAAGAAGAAGGTTTTTTTTTACAATGGGCCATACATAACGGGATTGATTTTTCTTGCCAATTGCTGACGTTATTCAATAACCATCACTTAAACACCTTACATTTCACTTTTACTGAAGAAGCAAGTGATATAAGAATAGTGATTATTTAATCATTCAACAAATATCCATATATGAGTTATTGATTGATTTGAACAGTTTCAAGTAACTATTCTTGTTCAATGCATAAAAAATAAACATATGTATTTGAACCATAGATGGAACCCTAACAGACACTTTCACTCTTGCACTGAGTGGACCTGGAAGTAATGACAATAAATTTGGGTTCTCCACAAATTTAAGAGCTCTGTACCAACAACCTCAGAATCAGAATACTTTTAGTGTTATACTCACAACGTTCCTTTTTTTGGCTGGTTCTACTCGTCAGCAAGAGATAGAGTCAGCGTATTCTAATCCTCACGGAAGGGTTGTTCTTTTGTTGTATACTCACATAATAAATATACTTATATACACATATACATATATATGCTGAATGAATCACAACGACACAAGGATAAAGGACGAGCGAAGACTTCTTTAGAAAAATATGTACCTCTCACTTTATTGTAAGGGTTCGAAAAGGTTATTCAAGGTTTTACTGTGAGAAGGAGTTGGAGACCAAACAGAACTGCAATATATTGACCCCCACTCTTATGGCCGTCAACGTTGTGTCTTTCTCGTTCTCCAGGGCTGCTCAACCAGAGGTCCAGGGGCCCAGCTCTCTGCTGGATGATGGCTTTCTTTACTACATCTTATCACCAACTTCTCTGGACCCCAACTCATTAGGGCCCTAAGGGCCCCCTTCACCGGGCTTTCTCTACCACATCTTATCAGTAACTTCTCTGGATACCAACTCACCAGGGGGCCCCGAGCCCCTTCGGCCTGGTGTGGCTTTCCCTACCACATCTCGTCTCTTAGTCCAACAGTATGACTACCTGTCTTGACTGAATTATACAATAGTTCAACACCCACTCAATCGCCCTCTCAATCTTTGGAATGGTATGTTTGATCGTCATCAAGTGGAAAAAACTGTCATTCAGTTCAGAGGTCACTCTCTTCCGGTGCATTAGTCTATGAGTGTATCATGGGATTTTTTACCTTGTCCCATTTCATCAGCCAAATCCGCCCACGCGATCTCTTTCGATTACTGGCCATTGGAATGTGTCACTTCCTTCCGGTGCATCACTTTGGAATGGCATGTTTGCCCGGGCCGAAGGTCCACATATAACACTTTTATATGACACATGGATAAAAGTATTTCTGAAAAGATTTATAAACCTTGTATTTAGCAAAACAAGTATAAACAATGAATAAAACATTAACTACTTTGAAATAGTCGTGTTGGTAGAAACATACCGATTCATAAACGAGATTTCCATTGCTCAAAGAGTCTTTAAAAACATCTTTTGACTTGGTATGAAGTCGTATCGTTGTATATCAACCTCTTCAACCTCCTCAAATATCTTACCATTGTAATGAAAAGTCTCTCGAGGATAGATCTGGGGAGTGTTAAGCGTTCTCTTTTTGCATAGTCCTGGATGCCTCTACAGTCTGTGGATGAAAACTGTATGTAACAAGGATTAAAGGAAATAAGCACTGACCTGTCTAGGCTTTGAACAGTCATCAGTCGAGACCTCAAGACATCACCACTATATAATATAACTTCAGCAGGTTTGGATAGGTCTTCATTTATTCCAGAGTGTGTCAATATTTTTGCAATATATTTATACGTTTATTTAGGAGAGCCTATATTACACGACAGAAGAAGTCGTGGAAACAACCTGCTTGGTAGTATTGCAATAGCTGGTGGGCTGACACGTTATGTCAGGCTTCATTCGGTGTGTTTTTCAAAAGTCATACGAATGAAGGCGCAATGTTGACTAATTCGCGAACTTATGTTTTATGACTTCGAAATGGAACAAGAAGGGGGCGCCCGTGGTGTAATGGTCGTAGGCAATGGATACGGCAACACGAGTTCAAATCCTGGACGAGACTGGTTGCATTTCACATAGCGCTAATACCCTTGGAAAAGATATGAATCCAATTATTCTCCCTCCAGCTATGGGTAAATAGTAGAACAGACTGATTCTTCAGCCATGCGGAGTCAACTAGTCTAGGAGAAGGAAAACTTTAAATTCAAACCTGTTAAACTTCGCTTAAAAATTGACCCTGTGTCATATCCTGCCCAATCAGAGAGGGTTGGTAAATATGATAAAGCTGAGGAAGCAACCGAAAATATTTTTGGTGGGAGAGATGAAGGCGTGTTTGATGAAAGCACAGTAACCAGATTGGTGAGGAAATTTTGCTCGAGGAGCAAGTATCTCGACAATCAGACAAAGCCTAAAACAAACTGCATTTCGAAGCTGTTTAAGGCAAATTAGATGAGATTTCGGAGAGAATCTTGTGAGCTCGGCATCTGGCAGCCCGGTGTGTCTCGTCACCCTCACTCTCTTGGTAAAAGCTGCTAGAGCTGCCAAATAATGCCTCACGTACAACCAAAATATTACAAAACGTTTGACACACATTTATATTTCAAATTAGAAAAAAAAAAGTTAAGCAGCGATATTTTTGCTTGTACTTCGTATAAATACGTGTGCGTTTCCAAAAGGAAGAAACATCATGTAACAGTTAAAAACGTGGAAAATAGATTAGATAAATAATATTTTACATTTATTATTCTTGAGTGGATATTTGTCTCCATGAAATATATGCTATAAATCTAATAGACATTTCTTGTGAAAGCAAGTATAAATCTAAATTAAGAAAGCGATAAATGTTTCATGTCTTTATTAAAAGTCTATTCTGAATAAAAAAATAACTGAAACATTTTGCAGATAAAGACGAGGGTTGATTCAGAAACATACAACGAATGATTCAGTAAAATACGTGGGATGATTAGGAAAAATACGAAAGTTCACACTGAAAAAATACGTGGGGTGTGTCAGAAAAAAATAATTGTGGTGAGTCGGAAAAATACGACAGATCAGTCAGAAAAAATACTAGGAGTGAGCTAGAAAATTACAACAGAAAAATATGAGGAGAGTGTCGGAAAAATACAAGGGGTGAGTCATTAAATGTGCAGGGTGAGTCGGAAAAATACAAGGGTGAGTCATAAAATGCGCTGAGTGAGTCGGAAAAATCCCAGGGGTGAGTCATAAAATGTGCGGGGTGTGTAAAAAAAAGTACGAAGTGTGTTGAAAAATAAGGAATGATTTTAAATATTAAACAAGATAAAACAAGTTAGGTGAGTTGGAAAATACGACGTCGGAGTCAGAAAAATATGATAGGTTAGTCAGAGAAATTCGTGGGATGATTTGGAAAAATACGACAAACGAGTCGGAAAAATACGACAGGTAAGTCCGAAAAATACGTGGGGTGAGTCAGAAAAAAATATGTGGGACGAGTCGAAAAAATACGACAAATGAGTCGAAAAAATACAAGTCAGAAGAAAGATAAGGAATGATTTTAAATATTAAACAAATGGAAAGTGCAGTCCACATGATGATCTTAGATTCTGAAAATAAACGTGAATAAATCATCAATATCCGTAGTTTTAACATGCACTAAATTCTTAAGTACCAAATTTTTAATCCTGTTTGCAACTTTATATATAACATGCACATAGTACTCAGGAATCATGAATTATTTCATTCAATGATTTTTACACAGGGAAAATATACTAAGCATGTCTGAACAAGGCTATATACGATGAAACGTTCTTTTTCTGGATTATTTTGACTACTTTCTATTCAATAGTGACATCGTTTAGTAGGAAACCTTATTTAACAATCATCCAATAAATAAATATTAAATTCTTATGTAACTCAAACATATTGTTCATGATTAAGGAATTATTTTACTTAATCCTCAAAGCTAATTAACTCATACTACAATCGTTTGAACAAGGCGTCATATACTGGTGAATAGATGTTAAAACAATATTCTACCTCCACTCGAATGTGATTTTCGACAGAAAGAGACTATACGAATCAATCAAACCTTATATAATACCAGTGAAAATAAAATTCTTGAAGATTCTTTCATTGGTTTTCATTTTTGGACGGATTCGAAAAATAATCAATGTGAAAAAATATACTACGCAAGATAATTTTCGATTTTCAACGTGAACAAAAAAGAGAGAAATATTTTGTTGAATTACTCATGTTATAAAAGTCAGGAGCATTGTAATTTTTTAAAACTCTTTACTTGTGTGTACGTTTTTTTTTTTTTTGTTTTTTTTATTATATATTTTTTTGTTCATTTCACAGTTTACGCCAACAAAACAAACGTACATTTCAAGATTTACCAATCTTGCCAAGACAACGCCAGTCCAAATATTGCCGAGACAAGCCGTCTACTAGAACATTGATCTCTCCCTTACGCCCCCCTCTCTCTCTCTCTCTCTCACAAACACACACACACACACGCATACACACTTACTCTCTCTAACTCTCTCTCTTTCTTTCTCTCAGCAAACAAAAAAACGAAAGTCAAAAACTTCACGATCAGTATCATGGAAGTACGAATAAATATAGAAATGTCCAAAGAAGCGAATGTAGAAATAACACCAGCCATGTTTGTCTCGAAACTACACTGCTATACTTTGTTTCCTCTATAAGCAAGAAAAACTATAACGATAAAGTTACTCAACCTGACATATTTTGTTAAGTTATATCGTTGTACAACACCTCGACCAGCAAAAGCGTCAAGGTTCTGCGAATTTTACACAGCTCTAATGATACGTTCAAGCCAAACATATTCGAATAAAAACAGTAAAAGACTTTTTCAGAATCAGGGGAGGTTCAGACAGGTAAACTGGGAATTGAGATCGGGAGGAAAAAGTCTTATTTCACTCTCGAATCGTCAATCTCCAAAATAACCACATATCATATATATCTATATATATATATATATATATAGAGAGAGAGAGAGAGAGACATACACAGATAGATCTGTTTCGTTCTATCAGAACTCATCAGTGTGGCAAGACATTAGCTTCCCGTAGCTGGGATCGAAACCCGGTTGACTCAAACGTCAAGCCAAACTTCTAACTATATATATATATATATATATATATAACCCTTATCACTAAAGGTAAAGATTGAGTAGCAATAATGCTGTTCTTCTACAAAAAATGGTTTTCGTATTAAATAACCACAAAGTGTTGATATGCCATTAAACAAAGAAATCAACCCAAACAAAAACTAAATACATAGATATATTTAACCACATACACACATATAGATAGTTAGATAGATGTATAGATAGGACTTACATACTACTATGTATACTTATACCATACACTAACTCCAGCACATATACATATACCAAGCATAGACACACACACACATACACACACAAAGACGCACTCACACACAAACACACAGTCAAACATATATATATATATATTTATAGAGAGAGAGAGTTCTTAGCAAAATATACCTCTCACTTTATTTGAAAGGGTTGTGTGTGAAAGGGAGTTGGAGACCGAACAGAACTGCCACATATTGACCTCCCCATTCTTGGCCATCAGCGTCTCTTTCCCGCTCTCCTGGGCTGTTCAACCGGAGGCCCGGGGTCCATTCTGCTGAGTGCTGGCTTTCTCTCCCGCATCTTGTCACCAACGAGTCTGGTCTCCAAAACTAACTGACTTCCTGTCTCACCGAGTTATATAATAGTTTAATCGCCCACTCAATATGACATGGTGTATGTTAATATTGACAACTTTCCCTAAGGGGTTTACTCACTTTTGCTGGCAGGGGTTTAGTTTTTAATGGTTACATTTTGAGTTATTTTGAGGGGAAATAAATTAACTCTGTTATATAAGCTGCACACAGACTACTTGTCATTGTGTCAAAGTGTCATTTTGTCAGTGTTGTCCCATGAAGAGATATACTTAAATATCTGCAGAAATGTGAGGGGTGTACTCATTTTTGTGATACACTATATATATATATATATATATATATACTTCTCACATCAAAAATATATTAACCTGATGTCCTCAGCACGGTTATAAAGGTCAATAAAAGACGCTTGTATAGCATAAAATATCATTCAACAAATGTTATATTACCATTTCGTTCTTCGTCGTTTTTTAAAACATATCAAGTCATCTTAAAAATTTTAAAGATATTACCAATAAGGTTTTTCACCTTAAACTTAAAAACAATCAAATTTAAACATCAAAAAATGATTTTTAGACATCACTCCAACACACACACACACACACACACACACACACACACATATACATATATATTATTCAGTCCAGTTAAACTGGAGTCGAGAATAATTTCGTCAGGACAAAAAAGTATTCAACTATGAACATTTAAATAATGTGACCGGTTTTTGTTTTCTTTAAGAAATATATATATATATAGATATAGATAGATAGATAAATAGATAGATAAATAGATAGTATCTGTTAATCTAATGAAAATATTGAAGGATACAAGTCAATTGCTACTATGAGGAAGGACAAGGAAGTATAAATCTTGCCTGGTGCCTAAACTGACTTCCGTTTCTTGTCTTTGTAAGATATATATATATATATATATATAGAAAGAGAGAGAGAGAGAGAGATAGAAAGCGTGCGTATGTGTGTGT
>OY757931.1:78989442-78996942 GCA_963585895.1 Sepioteuthis lessoniana | reverse complement strand
TGGATGCAAATAAAACGGCTGGAGAAGATGCTAGACGGCAATTACACAAGAATGTAGGTGTCCGTGGTGTAATGGCTATCGTCGTAGGAAAGGGACACGGCGACACGAGTTCAAATCCTGGCTGATACTAATTGCAATTCACATAGCACTAATACCCTTGGGAAAAGTATGAATCCAATCATTATCCCTCCAGCTATGGGTAAATAGTAGGACAGACTAGTTTCTTCAGCCTTGGTGAGGCAACTAGTCTAGGAGAAGGAAAACGCTTAATTCAAACCTGTTAAACCTCACTTCAAAATTGACCTTGTGTCACATCCTGGCCGAGCTGAGGGGTTGGTAAATATGATTCTACAGGAATGTTGAGAGCGATATTGAATAAGTCCTGGCGGCAACACCCCACAAATGACCAACTATACGGTCACCTGCCTCCCATCACGAAAACTCTCCAAGTTAGACGAACCAGACACGTAGTACACTGCTGGAGAAGAAGAGACGAGCTCATAAGTGATGTACTCCTATGGACCACCGCATATAGCCGAGCAAAAGCAGGACGACCAGCTAGAACATACATACAGCAGCTATGTGAAGATACGGGATGTAGCCAATAAGACCTGCCGGAAGCGATGAACGATATGGAAAAGTGGCGAGAGAGGGTCAGGTATATCCGTGCTAGCGGCACGACATGATAATGATGGTGATGATATGTATAAAAATGAGTTGGCATTAAATAACATACAATAGTTGATGTGCCATAAAACTAAACCAAACAATGTTTAAAAGACGAAAACTTTCTGCGCACAAGTAAATAAAATAATTCCTGTTTATACAATTTATACAAGAACAATAATTAAAGAGAAAAAGTAAAAGAAAAATTATAAAATTGTATGTAAATAAACCTCAGCCCACATTTATATAGTCTAGAAAAGGTTGGAAAACCACTGAAATAGAAAAAAAAAGACAAAAAGCAAAAAAAAAAAAAAAATATATATATAGCAAAAAAGCATCTGCCTAATATGTATGTTCCTATCTATCTATCTATCTATCTATCTATCTATCTATTTATTGGTTGTGTTAAGAATACACCGACTACATCTTTTGTGTATATCTATAAACTGCATCCAGTTGTCATGATCTTGTTCTGTAGCTATGTATTCTTTAGAATGTCCAATCAGGTGTCATTTCTTCCAGCTTCACTTTGAACCAGCGAGGAAGTACCTGTTTCATGCACGTCTATGAGTCAAATTGATCTGCTTAGAAATTCACAATAGGAGATATAAATATTTGAAACTATAAAATTATTTGAAAAATATTTGTACTAGAAATACTTAAACCGATAGGTGTTTTCAAATGACTATCAATCATCATCATCATCATCATCATCATCATGTTGTGTCGCCAGCACGGATATCCCTGACCCTCTCTCGCTACTTCTCCCTATCGTTTATCGCCTCTGGCTGGTCTTCAGGGTTACATCCCGTATCCTCACAGAGCTGCTGTATGTATGTTCGAGCTGGTCGTCCCGCTTTTGCTCGGCCATATGTGGGGGTCCATAGGAGTACATCAATTTTGAGCTCGTCCCTGATTCTCCAGCAGTGTTAATGGACACTTGATTGCAAAATATACTGACTTCATCCTTAACGAAATCAACAAATGTTGTTATGATATTAAACAAACGAAAAACTAAAACAAAAAAGTATTCTGAGGTGTTTAAGCATAACATTTAGCCTGCTTTAAGAAGGAAACATCTCCACCTGTGTTCGAATCAGGTCTTCATATAAGACAATGTCTCTTTTCTTCCAACATGGCCACATTTTTTCCATAGACCTGAACATTATTAAAAATCTCTGAAGCTTCCTCAAGAAGTCAATAAAGATGGCGCCAGTATTCAGCTAAATAGAATTATAGCAAAATTGTGTGATAAGTGAGGATGCCATAACAGCTGAAAAAATTAAACATTTAATGAAATCAATGGATAGGCGACTAATATCTGTAATTCTTGGATAAAGGATCTTATTTTCAAATTAGATTATTTCAGTAATAGTTTTTTTTTTGCAAATTGGCAATTTATAGGCAATAATATTTTATGTTTAATAGATTTTATAAAATGATTAACTGTCCTCATATAATTGTCTGCTATTTTATGATCGGTATAAAATTAGAACCTTTTTAATTTCATATTCTTATTTATTCAGTAAAGCATATTTACAAGATACCAGTGATTACCTATAGTTACTTGAAACTATGTTATCGTGTGAAAACAGTTGATAATTTTTAAATACATACAGTGACGTGAAACCATTTAATCAAGTATAAAGTACTATCAGATATGAATATTTGGAACCTTACGATTGTGTGGAAGTTCTCTGAAATCGATAAATAATCTGGGTGCCATATTTTAATGAGAAAAAAAAAAAAGAAAATCTGAAGAATTTACGACCCCAAAAATGTAAATAGAAGCGTAGAATGAACACAATTCACTTATCTTGTATCACCACAATATTAATATAACTCGAAACGTCAGTATTTCTCCCCCCCGGGGGGCATAAGGCCGTTTAAATGTGGGAGGCCGGGCACAGGCCGAGAACAAATGCGTGGTCTGTTCCAAAATTGGGTCCCGTTGGCATTCCCTAAAAAAAATTTCCTCAAGCGCCAAGAGATGAACCTGACCCTGCCAGAACAGGAAGAAGCCTGGGGAAGGGCCCCAGGTGGGCAAGAGAGTTGTCAGTTTCAGCCGCCCGAAACCAATGCTAGGATTCCCGCGTGTCATGCTGCCTTGATTGACGAAACGAAAATAATTACTTGTAAAGTTTCTCTGTCCAAACAATTCTTGCCGATAATCATGGAACAGTTTACCTACTAATATAATAAGTATTATAGGCTAGTCCACAGCATTGATATTTTTTTTATAACGATTAATAATTTTATCAAATGAAAAGAAAAGAAATGCATCCCACCTGAAAAATTCAATTCAACGTATTAGCTTTTCGATTTATTCCCCTGCAAATCCTCTATAGCAGAATTATGAAGAAAGCGATATTTGCATATTTTTTAACCCGAGAGATAACTTCAAAGATTTTAGTAAATTTTTATAATGTCTTAAATTCGAATTTGATTTTAGAGATTGCTATTGATGATATTTCTAACTTCCACTTGTATTAGCTAAAAAAAAGTCTTATTCGAATTTCATTACGTATTCAACCACCTCACGGCCTCTAGTAGGCTCTAAAATACTGTGAATTTTAATGCAGAGTAAAAGCAGACGTGTTATCTAACCACTGGTAAGAAAGAAATGACTGCCCTATTATTTACCCATAGCGGGAAAAACACATGTATTAACGTCTTTCTCAAGAACATTAAGGTAAATTGGAATGTCAACAACTTTGTGTAGAAATTCTTAACACGATAACCATTACGGCTAAACATGGCTCCTTATATTTTCATTATCTCTATATTTCAACAATCAGTTCAACATCAATAATTGTTCTATTCTAAGACTATCGTTATATGTATGTATGTATGTATGTATGTATTCATCCAAAAACCGATTGCGACATGAGCAGATATCAATGTTTTAATTCAGAGTTTTTTCCTATATTGGTTGCCATACCAAGCTTAATGAGTGCAGTCTACACAACAATTTCTCTTTTGGTGGAGGGAGTATAATTAGATTTATACTTTTCCCCAGAAGAATCAGTGCTGTGTGAAATGCACAATCTCGTACAGGATTTGAACTCGGTTTCCAACGACGCAAACCATTATACCATGAAAAAGCGCACAGACACAGACCCCACCATATATATACATATATATATATATATATATATATATATATATATATATATATATATATATATATATATATATATATATATATATATATATATATATATATATATATATATATATATATATACCCTTGGGAAAGGTATGAATACAATTATTCTCCCTCCAGCTATAGGCAAATAGTTGGGCAGACTGGGTTCTTCAGACTTGGTGAGGCAACTAGTCTTGGAGAAGGAAAACTCTGAATTCAAACCTATTAAACATCGCTTAAAAATTGACCTCGAGTCATATCCTGCCCATGCAGAGGGTTTGGTGTATATATATATATATATATATATATATATATATATATATATATATATATATTTCCATCAATCTCAATCTCTATCACCATCCGTTTCTATCTTTCATCACTCTAAGAAAGTCCTCAGAACAGCATCCAGTGTCCACACGGAGCAAAGTGTCATGTCAATCCATGGGAGTCCGCTGAAAAATTTCCTTTATGAGTTGTATCCAACTCCTCCACCAGCTTCTAGCATGTCTTCTTCGTATTTAGTATATGGTTTGTGGGATGGGTGGTTAGTGGCCATACAGTTGCTGGTTTAAGGGATGCTGATCCTGGGATTTTTTAAAACAGCTCTCAACATTCTCGTGTAGATTCCATATAGCTTATTCTACAAGCGTTTTCTTAATATGTAGTTTGTAAAGCCACAATCGTAGTACTGAATTTCTATCTTAAGTTGTCTGAGAGATATATCTGTCTGTTCAATAATTTGTGGTAGGCTGCCCATGCCTTTCAAATCTGTATGCTGACATCACTTTCAGAAGAAATACACACACACACACACACACACACACACACACACACACACACATATATATATATATATATATATAGTCATCCACAGACTATTTAGTTGTATCACAGCTGTTCAAGATGGTATCGAAACCGGTCATTCTCAAAGTAAGTGAAAGATTTTTTTTACGTATATTCTTCTGCATATATTTCTACATAAACGTTATCGGCTACGTGGAAGTCTCAATTCCTGCGAAGAGCAATGAATTTCAGTGTAGGTTCCAGTTGGCAAATTTTTATATATATATTCACCAATGGTTTCAACAAGAATGCATTTAAAGTTACTGTTTCCTCAAAATGATTGTTTGGAAATAGAGAAAACAGCCTGCCATTATGTTTACTGCTTGCTGCCGAGCCCATGACAATCTTTAGGGAATTTTCGAGGCGTGAAAATGAATTTGGCTCAACGTGGGATAGAACACGTTTTCTCCGAATAATTTGTCCAACGTTGTTAAGCCACCAGCAATTAGTGGTAAGTTAACGACAGGTATAATGTTTTGTTGACTATTTTTATAGTATTCAGTACATTAGCTTTTGATACGAATTATGCTTCCTTTGTTTAAACTTTTTGGGAAATGTTATAACTTCGGGGGAGGGGGGTATTCCTAATGTAAAATAGAATCGCGGTTAGCAAGTGCAATGCTTTGAAATGCAGCTCTATATTTTTCAGCTGTAAAAATGAAAATAAAAATTACTAAAAGTGGGTAGCTTCTTTGTTCATTCGTTAGATCCTCTTGACCCATGAAAAAACGAAGAGTTAAGAGCAAATGCTTTTATTTTTCCACAGCACATTTTCCAGCTTTTCTCAAACACGTTGATGTAAAAGCTACTTGTGGATCTCCTTACTTTCAAACAAGCTTTGCTTGCAAATCGCCTTTATAATTTGTTTGCGAGTATAGTAGAAAATACAAAAGTTGATGCTGTAGTTATATACGCACGCACATATTTGCCATGTTTCCCTCAACTACGCTGTTCACAATACTTTTGAATAAAAAAAAAAGGTAATTTTCTTCGAAACTAAAAGTACACAGGTTTTATTATTTCCATGAGAACATTTAACAAACAAATTGTATAGTCTTATAAATTATTTATTACTAAACTCTGCAGCATTGAAACACCACAACTAAAAATATGAAGATATATATCTATCCAAAAATACGTACATCACGTAACTACATATTTATGCAATCTTATGCTTTGTTAGAGCAGAAATTCATAAAAAAACATTATATCTAATAATATATGTTTTTGTATCATGTTTCACTAGAAATTATAACATCCTGCTAAGGTTGGTTTAGAAAAAATCTAACATGTTCTAAAAATAATGTTGTTAATTCTATCTTATTTCGCCTATTAGCTATCATGCTACGATGCATATGCCTTGATAAGTAACATTTCAAAACTAAGACATATATATATATATATATATATATATATATATATATATATATATATATATATATATATATGTGTGTGTGTGTCTTAGTTTTGCCGGCCGCCGCTAGCGTAATGCGAAGCTCTTCGAAAGAATTGGGCACTCTGGTAGCCGATAGGGTATAAAAAATGTAAACAAAGGCTGCTGATTCTGTTTCTAAAAAAAATACCTTAAAATTCCATTAGCCAACGTGGTCTGCTTGGTGGACGAGTGGTCTGAATCACAGTCTGGCGTAAAGTTGGACAGGTTTCGATCCCGGCTCCGAGCGTCCTACGTGTCTAGCCACGAAAATAGTCTGTCTAAATAGAACGAAACAGTCTGTCTGTGGATGACTATATATATATATATATATGATGATGATTAGGCTCTAGTTATGGATATTTGAGGAGTGCGGACTTTTATTTCCTTTCAAATATTCTTAGGTTCAGGTTGACCCGTAGAGGAAGGACCAGTTAGGATTCCATCGATGGGTTAGATAGATTTGTTTAAAATAATTCGTTTTAGATAGGACCACGTGCATATAAACCTTTAAACCTCTCCTGCCTTTGAATGAGCCGACTGACATTCGTGCCAGATGGGGGTGGGTATCAAGTCTACGACAGATTCGAGGCCGACTGATACCTGGCTCCGATAGGGACAGTTTCTTCGGGCGAAGAAGCAAATGACAAGCAGAGAACAGAAGCGTCAGGTCTGGTTCAAACTATAACCAGTATGGCCTCTTGGCATACGTGGCTGGAGACTTGGAAAAGGCTTGTCTAGTTTTGCATTCACCCACCTTTGGTATAACCAGCTGTGGCCGGCAGTTTCGCCTTATGCTCGTCCTATCCAAAAATACCGTCTATAAAAATACCTTGTGTCGAATCTTGTCTGTTGGAACAGAGATAAATGCCGTAAAAAGCAAGTGCACACAAAAAACTGAAAGTTCAATGAACGTGATTCACTAACCTGTAGGTAAAACATAAGCAGTTATCTTCTGAGATGCCGTTAAAATCAATAATCACATATTGAGTCCCTCTATTACAACTTTTTTTCTGCTTACATTAATGAAATTATATCTATTTCAGTTGATAAATCATTGTGTATTGTAATACCTTCTTGGAGACACTAAAAAAGACAAACAATATGACTGTTCCTGTCATTATATAGCTTGTATTGTAGGAAAAGATGAACTCGTGGCATAATATTTATTCTTGGGCAGAATAGATTCTACAAGCCGAGCACAAATCATGGATATATTTGCTTCTGTTTCAATTCACTCTAATCGTCTTTGGAAACGTATAAATCTGGAATTTTTCCTTTAAATAGGGGTAAACAGTAAGGCAGGCAGAGCTCTTTAGCTTAAGTTAAGTAATCAGTCAAAAAAAGGAAAAAAAATCAGATTATGTGGTGCAGTTTTGCATCATTATTGCGATTGATTAAAAAAGTA
>OY757931.1:78985023-78989242 GCA_963585895.1 Sepioteuthis lessoniana | reverse complement strand
GACCTTAAATTTACTTAATGACCTTAAATAGAATTTAATAACCTGAAAATGACCTTAAAATGAACCTAATGACGTTAAAATGACTTTAAAATGAACGTTAAAATAAACGTAATCACCTTTAAACGACCTTAAAATAAAATTTAAAAAGATTACCTTAACATTACCTTAAAATAAACTTAACATGACATTAAAATGACCTTAGAATTAACTTGATGACCTTAAAATGAACATAATGACCTTAAAACGACCTTTAAATGATATAAAATTACCTAAAATGACCTTAACTTAATCATCATAAAAGACCTTAAAAATACCTTAAAACGACCTTAAAAATACCTTAAACTTAACTGGAACAAAATGACATTAAAATGACCTCAAAATGACCTCAAAATGACCTTAATAACATTAAAATGAACTAAACATGATTTTAATGACATTAAAATGAACACTAATGACCTCTAAGAAGCTTAGATCATAATGACCTAAAAATGACCTTAAATGACCTCTAACCACATTAATGACCTTAAAATGACCACTAATGACATTAATGGCCTTAAAATGACCTCTAATAAACTAAACATGACTTTAATGACATTAAAATGAACACTAATGACCTCTAAGAAGCTTAGGTCAATATGACCTAAAAATGACCTAAAATGACCTCTAACCACATTAATGACCTTAAAATGACCACTAATGACATTAATGGCATTAAAATGACATCTAATGACCTTAAATGACCTTAAAATGACCTCTAAATGACATTAATGACCTTAAAATGTCATTAGGTCATTAATGTCCTTGAGGTCATTTTAAGGTCATTTTGAGGTCATTCAAAATTATCTTAAGGTAAGTTGTTTTAAGGTTATTAATGTTATTTAATTCATTCAAAATTCATGTTCTTAAGGTTATTTTAAAGTTATTAATGTCATTTTATAATAAAATGAACATAAATAATTAAAATGGACGTAATAATGGACGTAATAATAAAATGAACTTAAAATGGAGGTAATCACCTTAAAACAACCTTAAAATGAACGTAATGACCTTAAAAAGACCGTAAACAAATTACCGCTAATGACCTTAAAATGACCTCAAAATGACATCTAATGACATTAAATGACATTAAATGACCGCTAATGAACTTAAAACGACCCTCTAATGACATTGAATGACTTAAAATGACCTCTAATGACCTTAATGTCATTAAATGATTTTCAAATAACCTCAAAATGACCTTAATGACATTAATATGACCTATAATGACCTCAAAACGACATTAAAATTAACTCAAAATGACCTTAAAATGTCATTAAAATGACCTAAAAATGACATTAAAAATGACCTCAAAATGACCTCTAATGACATAAAATGACTTTAAAATGATCTTAAAATGACCTCTAATTATCACTTGTGACCTTAAAATGACTTTTAAATGACCTCTAATGACCACTAATGAACATAAATGACTCTTTAATGACATTAAATGACCTTGAAATGACCTTACAATGACCTTAAAATGACCTCAAAATGACCTCTAAATTACCTCAAAATTAAAATGACCTCAAAATGACCTCTAACGATATAAAATGACCTCTAGATGACCTTAAAATGACCTCTCATGACCGCTAATGACCCTCTAATGACATAAAATGACCTTAAATTGACCTTAAAATGACCTCTAATGACTTTAATGACAATGAAATTACCTCTCATGACCGCTAATGATCTTAAAAAGACTTCTAATGACACTAAAATGACCTCAAAATGACATTAAAATTACCTTAATTACCGTTAATTAATTTTAATGTCATTTTGACCTATCACTTGTGACCTTAAGATGACCTTTAAATGACCTCTAATGACCACTTGTGACCTTAAAATGACCCTTTAATGACATTAAATGACCTTGAAATGACCCTACAATGACCTTAAAATTACCTCAAAATGACATTAAAATGACCTCAAAATGACCTCTAAAAGACCTCAAAATTAAAATGACCTCTAAAGACATAAAATGACCTCTAGATGACCTTAAAACCACATTAAAATGACCTCTCATGACCGCTAATGACCCTCTAATTACATAAAATGGCCTTAAAATGATCTTAAATTGACCATAAAATGACCTCTAATGACCTTAATGACATTAAAATTACCTCTCATGACCGCTAATGATCTTAAAAAGACTTCTAATGACACTAAAATGACCTCAAAATGACCTTAATGACATTAAAATTACCTTAATTTCCTTAATGACCTTAATGACATTAAAATTACCTTAATTACCTTAATGACCTTAATGACCTTAAGGTAACTAATGACACTAAAATGACCTCAAAATGACCTTAATGACATTAAAATTACCTTAATTTCCTTAATGACCTTAATGACATTAAAATTACCTTAATTACCTTAATGACCTTAATGACCTTAAGGTAATTAAGGTATTTTTGAGGTCATTTTTAATGTCATTTTTAGGTCATTTTAATGGCATTTTAACGTCATTTTAATGACGTCATTAGAGGGTCATTTTAAGTTCATGAGCGGTGATTCAATGTCATTAGAGGTCATTTTAAAGTCATTGGCGGTCAGTTCAAAGCGGTCATTAGCGGTCAGTTTAGGGTCATTGGCGGTCATTTTAAGGTCATTTTGAGGTCATTTTAATGTCCTTAGAGGGTCATTTTAAGTTCATTAGTGGTCATTCAATGTCATTAAGGTCATTAGATGTCATTAGAGGTCATTTTAAGGTCATTTGTATGTCAGTTCAGGTCATTAGAGGTCATTTTGAGTTAATTTTAATGTCATTTTGAGGTCATTAGAGGTCATATTAATGTCATTAATGTCATTTTGAGGTCATTTTAAGGTCATTGTAAGGTCATTGTAAGGTCATTTCAAGGTCATTTAATGTCATTAAAGGGTCATTTTGAGTTTATTAGTGGTCATTAGGGGTCATTTAAAGGTCATTTTAAGGTCACAAGTGATAATTTTAATTTCATTAAGGTCATTAGAGGTCATTTTAAGATAATTTTAAGGTCATTTTGTGTCATTAGAGGTCATTTTGAGGTCATTTTTAATGTCATTTTTAGGTCATTTTAATGACATTTTAAGGTCATTTTGAGTTAATTTTAATGTCATTTTGAGGTCATTATAGGTCATATTAATGTCATTAAGGTCATTTTGAGGTTATTTAAAGATCATTTAATGACATCAAGGTCATTAGAGGTCATTTTAGGTCATTTTAAGGTCATTTAATGTCATTAGAGGGTCATTTAAGTCTATTAGCGGTAATTTGAAGCTCATTTAAGTTTACGGTCTTTTTAAGGTCATTACGTTCATTTTAAGGTTGTTTTAAGGTCTTTTTAAGGTCATTACGTTCATTTTAAGGTCGTTTTAAGGTGATTACCTCCATTTTAAGTTCATTTTATTATTACGTCCATTATTACGTCCATTTTAATTATTCATGTTCATTTTATTATAAAATGACATTAATAACTTTAAAACAACCTTAAGAACATGAATTTTGAATGAATTAAATAACATTAATAACCTTAAAACAACTTACCTTAAGGTAATTTTGAATGACCTTAAAATGACCTTAAAATGACCTCAAGGACATTAATGACCTTTAAATGACCTTAAAATGACTTAATGACATTTTAAGGTCATTAATGTCATTTAGAGGTCATTTAAGGTCATTAGAGGTCATTTTAATGTCATTTAAGGTCATTAGAGGTCATTTTAATGCCATTAATGTCATTAGTGGTCATTTTAAGGTCATTAATGTGGTTAGATGTCATTTAAGGTCATTTTTAGGTCATATTGACCTAAGCTTCTTAGAGGTCATTAGTGTTCATTTTAATGTCATTAAAGTCATGTTTAGTTCATTTTAATGTCATTAAGGTCATTTTAAGGTCATTTTAATGTAATTTTGAGGTCAGTTGACGTCATTTTAATGACATTTTAATGTCATTTAAGGTCATTTTGAGGTCATTTTGAGATCATTTTGGTCCAGTTAAGTTTACGGTCATTTTAACGTCATTACGTTCATTTTAAGGTTGTTTTAAGGTGATTACGTCTATTTTAATTTCATTTTAATACTTAAAATTACATTAATAACCTTAAAACAAATTTAAATTACCTTAAAATAATTTAAAAATTACGTTCATTAATGTTGTTTTAAGGTATTTTAAGGCTCATTTTAAGTTTATTTTAGGGT
>OY757931.1:78905023-78982523 GCA_963585895.1 Sepioteuthis lessoniana | reverse complement strand
TCACCATTTAAAGAGAAGCAATCTAAAATGTCCCCAGTAGACTTGATCGCCCTGGCGAAATGCTCAATTTTATCATTTCATTTGAAACCAGCTGTTTTTATTCTTTTTCAATCTTTCCAATGGAATAAAAGAGAGTTTTATCATGTCTCTGGTTCTTAAAGCTATCTTTTTTCCTCATGCTTCATGAGACTTTTAATGATCTTATTAGCATTGATTTCTTTAATCATCAACTGTTTAAAGGGAGGTTAATCGTCTAAACAAGCACTATTCTTGATTTTCTATTTGCAACCGATACAGCTCAATCTATGAGGCACAGTAATTCGTCAGTAGGTTCCCTCATCTGATGAAATTTTTTAACTTGACTCACTATCAATTACACGATAAATCATTAACCTGGACTTATTCTCACGGAAATTTGAGGAGTCAAACCGACAACACCGGTTCCGCTTTTCCCAGACATTCCTATTATAATCAATGAAAATATCTTAAAAATATATCAATTTGTTTTCATCTTTAGACAGCAAGAGCAAGTCTAGTGAATCTCTAGATGACGAGATAGTGTACTGACTTACTAAAGCTACAGGAGCTTTTTGGAAAAATCAATCATGGTCTTTAGAATTTAAAGTTGACCAGTCATCTGGGGCTGTAGAATACACCAACTGCATCTCTACAGAGGGGTAAAACCCTCCTCCCAACGAGTGTCCTGTTTATGACTCTAAACAATCTGATGGTGAGGTTGCAGTGATGCTGGATCTTTGGGGAATGCGGAGTACCCCTTTATTGCCATCGCTCCAGGTCCACTTTGGTCCGGAGTGGTAGCACCTGATATGGGTCCTATCTATTAGATAAATGAAACTAAACCGTGCTTCCTTCACTATACTGATTTTTGCATTTAAACTGCGTATTTATGCTAAACTGCATTGTTTAAAATAGAACGGTTTTGACATTGAAACTGCGTACTTATGCTAAACTGAATAGCTCGAAATAGAACTGTTTTGATTTCTAAAATTTTTAAATATGCTAAACTGAATTATCAGAAATAGAACAGTTTGACATTTAACTGTGTATTGCCCAGTTAGCTGTGGCTGTAGAATACACTGACTGCACCTCTGCGGAGGGTAAGACCCCTCCACCAACGAGTGTCCTGTTTATGACACTAAACTGTCTGATGGCGAGGTCCCAGTAATGTTGGGGTCTAAGGGAATACAGAGCACCCCTTCGTTTCTTTTGCTCCCAAGTCTACTCTGGTCCGGCGTGGTAGCCTCCGATATGGCTCTATCAATGGGTAAAATAGAACTAACAGCATACTTATGCTAAACTGAATTGTTTGATTAAACTGAATAGCTTAAAATAGAAATGTTTTTGACAATTAAACTGTACTTACATTTAAACTGCGTGCTTATGCTAACTGAATTATTTGAAATAGAACAGCTATTTGACATTGAAACTGTATTTATACTTAACTGAATTGTTTAACATTGAACTGTTTAGACGTGTAACTGTGTGTAAACAAAAACTTTTCTCATACTAAACTGAATTAGCTGAATTAGAACTGCTTGACTAAACTAAATAGCTCGAAATAGAAATGTTTTTTCTCAATTAAACTGTACTTACATTTAAACTACGTGCTTATGCTAAACTGAATTATTTGAAATTGAACTGTTTTTGACATTGAAACTGTATTTACACTAAACTGAATCGTTATATATAACCGCTTGAAAGTTTAAAATAGAAATGTTTTTGACAATTCAACTGTGTACTTATGCTAAACTGAATTGTCTTAAATAGAACGGATTATTTATCTAAAAATGGATTTGGTGTTAAATAACCTACAAAGGTTGATATGCCATAAAACCCAACAAAGCAACCTAGAATCAAAAATTAAACTGGAGACAAAGACGACTATCAAACTCGTCGTACTCAGCAGTCTTTTGTTTGAATGGAAATCTTGGGTGGCCTATCCATCATAAATTAACCTGCTCGTAGTTTATCAAAAGATTTTTCCGCATTCGATTTGTCGATACACGCTCCGCAATAGAAACTCAATTTCTGATACTTTTGCTAAATGCATTATTTCTGGTGTAGAATCCTTTATACAATCAAAACTGAGATGAACTGTACATGTCATCTGAAGGAGAGAGGATAAAACACTCCAAATTACGATGGATAACCAGTTTAATGACGGAGAAAGACTTGGCTGAAAAGCATTTTTCGGCAACAAGCGCCAGTATGAGAAAAATACAGCCAACTTACAGCTCTCGATAAATCTGTTGATACATTTAAGTAAGTTGTTTCAATTTGCAATGTTTGAAGAGTAAAATACCACAAAGCTATAAATAAGTTTGATGAAAAAAAAAAAACAACATCTCCAGCATGTCTAAAATTTTAGGTAAATGCTAAAAGTCATAAGTACTACAACGCTTATTATTGTGCAGGTATTGCATGGAGCATCCGTGAAAATCAGTGGCTGGGTTTAAATTTCATATAAGACACAAACATCAGAACTAACTAAAGCTGAATGACACTAATAGTTCAGAATCGATATATATATATATATATATATATATATATATATATATATATATAATTCTTTATTTCTTCCTCCCGCTTTCTTATAGGCAGATGTGTGGCTTTTTGAATTCACTGTTGCAGAAGTCATTTAGCATTATAAAAATAAATAAATGAATCATGTAGAAACTGAAAATATAATACATTTGAGGGATATTATATACCACCATATGTTCAAAGTAATTTCCAGGAGTAAAAATGCATATAATCAAAAGACAAAGATACTTTAACTTTTCTAATTCATTTAGAAGTAGTTTTAAGCCATCCTGTATATATCTTTATTGTTTGTATTCACTGTTCGGGAAAAGCTTCAAGAAAAATAATCGAAAATTACATTTTAAAATAATATTTTTACAATATTTCTCTCCAAAAGACGTGAATAATATAAAGGGATAAGTATATGTATGCGTAGATGCACTCATTTGCTTATATATATATAAAGGTTGCTTTTTGTTATATATATATATATATATATGGGTGTGTGTGTGTGTATATATTCAAAAAGAAACCTTTCCATTATAAAATATATATATATATATATATATATATATATATATATTCAAAAAGCAACCTTTATATATATATATATATATATATATATAGAAAGGTTGCTTTTTGAATTATATATATATATATATATATATATATATATATATATATATATATATATATATATATATAAAAATATCTATTGTATAAACGCATATCCAACTTTATGAATAAAATTCATACACACATAAAATCTTTCCTTTAGTCGAAAAACAAAAGCAAAAAAAAATGATTAGGAACTCGTTTTTTTTTTTTTTAATTTAAAGCTAAGTTAACCTAGCTAGACGTAGGGGTTCCTTAAGTTTAGGTCAGAACAGCAGCAAACGTCTAAGTTAAAAGCAGAAATGCTCCGGCAGTAAATCGGCCGGTGGCTGTGATTGGCTAAAAGAAGCTCATTTGTAGGATTTTGGTTGTGAACGTGTAATGGAAAAGAGGAAAAAGGACATTTGGGGAAAAGACACTCTGATTTGAAGACGGTAAAAAATAACGGGATCATTTTGCGGAGAAGCTCAATGAAAGGGTCTGTCTCCCGTTTCGAAGATTTGAAGACAAAACCCCGAGGAAGCAAGGGAGAAAACTACAGCAGGATATGTGAACGATGATATTAAGGTCTGTGTCTGCTCTCTCTCTCTCTCTCTCTCTCTCTCTCTCTCTCTGCTTTATTTGTCTCGGTGTATATACAGCGGTTGACTAAATTAATTCTATGTTGCTCTCTTCTAAGACGTTTAGTACAGAATAAACTTTCGTATTAGCGAACCAAGACTGTGTTTTGCTTTCGCCATTTTTTCTCATTGTGAGGTTACAACGGGGGTCTGACAGAAACATAAGGCGTAGTGATTTACTCATAGACGCGTTATAACCGTGACAGTGCAAGCATTCATTTGGTGCATTACAGTTTTTTATTTGAGAATGTTTGCGTTACAACCTCACTGGCGCTATGGGCAAGTCTATTATGCATATGATAATATGTATATTTATGAATTATTGTTATAGTAAAGACGCGAATTTGTACATGCACACAAATCACATTACAAATGCTGCTGATACGAAAGACACGAAAAACATCGCGTTCTTTTTGGTTCTGGTCAATGAGCCTGGGACTCATAATACCATCTGATAATTAGAATCTATGTGATTATAAACACTTAACTTCTTTTGGGCTAACCCACTTGTCACTAAACGACTAGGAAACAATGTAAAATAACTTCATATTCAAAGTTTTAAGCAGAACATTTGATTTATGATTAAGATAATATACTAATATAGCTTGGTATGACCATAATGAAGGATTCAGTGAATCGGGCTTGATTTAATCACTTCAGCATTGGTTGGTTGGTCAACTTCTTTTTGTCATATAATTTGGTGATGTGTATCACAATAGTAATACAGTACATACACAAATACAAAACACAGGCGAAAACAGGCAAATACAAATGCAGGCGGACTCTGTTGTTTCAGATACGAACGGTTTATTAATTTCTTGACTTCGGTTCATGTCTACACGAGGAGAGAGAAACAATTCTTACTATGCTGACCATACCTTTTGACTATCTATGCTGACGCGCGGCTCATCTTGTGATGTTTAAGATCTCTGTCTGTAGAGATCCGAAAATCCAAACTGCATTTTTCAACGGCAGGAACTCAACTCTCTGCCTCCATCGTCCAATCTCAACTGAGTCTTTTTCAAAATCCTCAAATTTTCCGGACCATTTCTTCCGAACATGACGTCATCGATATTCCAGCCCCATTTCCTGCCTGGGGGTTTATTATGATAATGATGATTGTCATATCCTTTGCGTGGGAGCGTAAAACTGTAACTAATGACTATGCACTTGAACTTTAACCCGAATAGTTCAAAGCCCAACCAAACTGAATGATAAAATATAATCAATGAAAAATGACGAATGTGAATAAAATCATTCCCTAATTTTATATTATAAATGTTTTTATTTTTGGATCAAAATATTCATGTTCAATAATGGTTGATAAACAAATATATATTTCAAATAACAATTCTTAATACAGATGACATGCGCACAGTTAAGTGTTTTGAGAATTTCTTTATCTAATAAGAATACTTATGTAATACGGAGATGTTTTCTCGTAATAAGTAATGTTAATAATTTTAAATAGGTAAAAAAGCAGATATAAAATTTGTTTTTAGAGGTACCTTATAAATATAATTCAAAATCACAACACTTTATCAAATATAACTTTCTAGTCCATAGATCATATCCTAAAATGTAATACAAATAATGATGAAATTTGGCGTGAGGGAATCAAAGAAGTAACGACAGACCGCTCAAAGTCTCTAGAACTAGAACCCAGGTTTCATTTTATAACCATAACCATAACGTATTTTCACCTCCATCGACAGGGTTAACAAACAATATTTTATAAAACATGTTTCGAATATATTCCTGTTCATCAATATGTCTGAGTCAAAATGATGACAAAAATAATTACACATGCATTCATTTTTCAACATACTCTCCTTCTTTTTGAATGCGATAAATTCCATGAGGTGTCATAATCAAGTTCTCCAATCCAGTGGAAAGAGCAAATATGAATACGGTTTGCAGATGTGTTAAGATACTAATGTGATGAGCATTAGCTTTATGTAACACACACACACACACACACACACACACACACACACACATATATATATATATATATATATATATATACACACACACACATATATATATATACATACACACACACACACATATATATATATATATATATATATATATATATATATATATATTATGTGTAGTTTGCTAATACATAATCCGTAAAACTATCTCTTTAGTGAGTGCAATGTTCCACAATGAATTATAAAATATTTCGTTTGTTATTAAAAAGAACGTTCTGAGGAATACTTATTTATGAGATCCACACTACGCTATATATATATATATATATATATATATAGGAAAGCTGCTTTTCATCGGAGAAGCTTTTGATAATGACGAATTGAGAGATATTTCCCTTTAAAGCATCGATCCAAGCCAATCATTTTCCCCCAATGTTTCTACACCTATCTTCCATGAATACGCCAAATATCAACAATTCCATTAGAACTTTAAGAAAGTCTTATCTGGTCCTTCACGTCAGAATATCAAGTGGGGCATGAGAAAGAGTGGGGAACCGCTTACTGTTCGTTCCCTCCATAGTCAGAGCATTACCATTTACCTATGACATATTTGACAGTGAAATCATCAGGGATGTCAGACCTAAGATGAAGGTACCTTCATCGTTAAGGCTCAAGTGTTCTCTGCCCAAAGTATTCTGGTTATTAAACAAACAACCTGTAGATGATAGGTCGAACTCTACGCTCTTATACTCTGACCACTTTAAATAATAGCAATTTATTTAAAATTCCGCACAGAAATGAAGGAAACTGTAAAAAAAAAATGGTTATTATTCTAAAAAATTGAATAATAATGATAATAATAATAATAATAATAGAGGAGACTTGCTGTCACTCAGTCTCCAGTGAAAGACGATCAGCTAACTTTATTTCTTTGTAAGTACAAAGAAGGCACGAGGCCTTAAGGTTTTTGGGGAGGGGAAGGGAGCGGTCTTGCTTTTCTATATATTCTAAAGGGACCTAGCTAGCCACATTCGCCGACCCATTCAACAGTACAATATATAACCATTCATCCTTCATCGTGCGCGCAGCAGTTACCAAAATACCGCATTTGCTCTATGAAGAAAACCTACTTAAAACCCAAAAGTGGTATATGATTTTTATTTACAAAATATGGTTTATGTACAATGAAATGATGGGAATGGGAGAAAAAAACCCGAAAAATTATATATACAAGAGAAACAAAGAAAAATTCCCCGTTTGGTTTCCCTCCCATCCCCCCGTCTATAAAATTGGAGGCCGACTGTTTTCCGGGTCGAAAGAAACCGGAAACAAGCCGGACCTGCCCTAGCTGGGGCGGGAATACTAATCTACAGAGATAAAAGAAATAAAGGGTCGGGCGCGGTATGGGTCGATAGAAGTAGGTAATATGATTTTTTATATATGAATGTTCAAGATCTTCAATATAAGACCATCAGCTAACGCTGATGTGAAAAACTCTAATAATAATAATGATAATAATAATGATAATAATAATAATAGTCACGTTATATCCATAACATAAAATATAAATATATAAAAAAGTCAAGACAAAACAAAACTATATCAAGGCTTGAACTAGAATAAACAAACGAATCTTTGCTGAGTGGTCTCTGAAGAAATTTGGATCAGTAGAATCTATGTTTTACTTAAAAACATTGATTTTTCGTTACTCGTAAAATCTTTTAGTGAACAGTTGTATTTAAATGAATACTTTTTAATTCCCAACATTATTTTCAGCAAAACCTTTTCGAAATCAGGAAAAAGATTTGTTTAAATGTGACACCCCCATTTCTATCTAGCTCATCAATGGTTACTCTTAATCTAAGGAAATACGTACCGGATATAGCCTGAAAGCATTAAGTAAGAACAGTTACCGTCTTCCATATAACGGGGGGGGGAACATTTTGAGCTTAGTATTTATTAAAATATGACCATCTTTAACAGAAAAACATTTTCAAAATAGGGCAGTAAATATAAACCATAAAAGCAATACAGGAACACCTGAAGTTATTTCTGGTCCTCAGTTAAGAAATAAAATATATAAAAACAGGTTAATTGATATTAATAAAGTATTAACTTAGGTTACTCTTCTCGTTCACATCTGTGACAGGCGCACAGATAATAACCAACCCCCGGTGTGTTACACCTATTATATACCACCAATGATTGAATCAAAATATAACACAACATGGGACCCAGACAATAGGCTTGGGTGTCATGATCAACAGGTACTCCCAAAATAGCCCACATGGAGGAACGTTGATCATCCAGCGAATGTTGGCTGTTCTTTTTCCAGGAATACGAATGACGAGTCTATAAACCACACCAACAAGAGATGTAAACGCAAAACATGGACTAGAGAAGACAACCAACTTTCATTACACTGCTATCTTAGGAACAACCCCAAACAAAGAGGATACAGAAAAAGGATGATTGAGATCTGGCATGAATGTTCTAGTTTTCAGACTACAAGTCAAAGACTTCATGATCAAGTCAGAACAATAATAAATAAAAGTTGGTTTTTGGACCTTGAAATACTAAAAATACATCAGATAATAAATAATCAACAAGGTGGTAATACAGTACCTGACACATAAAATATTGACAAACAAAAATAGCCTAATCGAAATGAACCACCAACTTCGGAAAATGAAAATATCATTCAAACAAACAATGTTCAACAAACATTAAAACACGAACAAAAGATAAATATACAAAATTTAAAGAGAATTATGAACACGGAAAAGACTACCTTATCATCTTTAAGAAGCAGAGAATGAAGAACAGTTAAGACGGAAACGAATAAAATAAATCGAGTACTACCTTATATACGATGTGCATACGATAGGTTTCCAGACCTTTTTCGTATAGGCACTTTTATTGATAGTACACACATGAAACTCAAGTCCCCTTCGAAGTAATCTCCTCCGGCTGCAATGCACTTGTTGTACCGTTCCAACAACTTCTGGAAGGCCCCACGGAAGTCCCCTTGTTTGAGCGTGTCAATGACCTTCGTCACAGCCTTTTTCATCTCCTCAATTGTCTCATAACGACAGCCTCTGAGCTTAAGGAATAAACAAAAGTCACAGGGAGCAAGGTCTGGACTATAGGGAGGGTGAGAAACTGTCTTGATTCCCATCTTGGTCAACTAGTAACAAAGATGGAGTTGTGGACTGGTGTATTGTCCTGGTGGAAATGCCACTGACCCGATTTGAAGAGTGATGGCCTCTTCCAAAAGAATCTCTTCCTGAACTCCCTTAAAACCTCAACATAATAACTCTATCCCTAACCGTTTGGCAAATCAACTCTTATGTATCGACTTCCTTACTCCTCCCACACCACTCATCATCCGTCACAGACTCCCTGCCTTTCTTGAATCTTTTATGCCACTCAAAAACTGATGCTCGATTCATGCAAGATGCTCCAAAAGCAGTCTGAAGCATTCCTTACGTTTTTCTGGCATTTTTTCCAAATTTAAAACTAAATTTTTTTGCATATCGTTCTTCAAAAGTGTCAGATTGCAATTTTGAAATTCCCCAGCTGTGACAATCAGGCTTTAGTAGGGTGTATTCCAATTGCTGCTGTAGCTGTTCATTTGAAGCTGAAATCATAAAAATTGGTCAGTCATATCATAAGATATATAGCAATAACATACTGAATTTTCAAGAGTCTACAACCATTTTAAATGCCCGTTCAAAAGACTTCGTAAGCACCTCGTATCAACGAATAATATCACCGAATTAAATGAACTAATCTATGCTTGGGCAAAAGTAGTTTTTGAGAAAATTGGGTCTTGGCTACGTTCACCCTTTCGAAACATACCAACCATTTAAATGAACAAATGATCCGTCTTTGTCAGAAAATCTCTTTTTGGCGTCGTTAACGACGAGATGATGAAACCTTATTTTCACAAAAGAAAAGTATTAAACGATATAAATTTTAAGCAAATTATTTGAAAGAAATACTTAATTTTAAAATATTACTTTTTAAAAGAGACTCTTTAAAAATAATTTAACGATATAAATAACAAAATAACTTTGAAATAAAAAACAAATAACGAAAAATGAAATTAAAATATGATTTCTGAAATATAAATTCTTATTCATTATAACATGTTTTTAATGTATACAAATAAAATTACACGAAATTTAAGGAAAAAATTCCTCTGACAGAATAGATCCGGATCATCATTTGTAAAGTCAGTTTCAGTATTGCCAGGCATTTTTCTTGTCGGCATTATTATGTGACTCAATATTCGATTTATAATAACATTTTTGCCTTAAAATGAAACCTAATCATAAAACGGAAAATTTTTTTACGTTCAAATCCACCAAACCCATCCACGCCGTTAAAAATAAATAAAGAATTAAAGATACATTTATATTTGACTGGTTTTCTGGGGTAAAATGCATTAAATATTAGTGAATTAGACATGATTTGAAATTTTCAACTAATTTAGTTGAGAGTTAATGGAAATCAAGGGATGTATCTAATAAAAAATTTTGAGAAGTCCTGACTTAAACTTTTAACTGGAGTTTTAAAATAGTTTCCTATTGTGGAAACAAAATGAAATTCGATGAAATCATATCGACAGATTTAAAATGTATTTAACATTGATTTTCAAGGAGAGCGGTAAAATTGAAAATTAAGCAGTATCAATCAGAAATCAAATTCTGTTGATTAATGGTTGGTTGTTTTTTTGTCATATCAATGCTTGAAGCTTATGTAATACCAAATCCTACTAATACATATTCATATTGAATCCATTTGCTTTGTCAACGAAAGAGTTTATCGGTCTCATTTCTAAACGAGTCAGAGATCATTTGTTTGCACTCACTTAAATGGTTTGCTATATATTACTAGGGATTTCATTCAACATTATTAATTCGTTTCCAGACAATTATTTCGTTCCAATCATTGTTAAGAATTTTAAATAATTCAATTTAACAGAAGTTATTTGTTTTCCCTCCGTCAAATTGTTTCAATTATAGTGAATGTTTAAATATTTCTTTATAACTTCCAGATAGGACCACAAGAGCTACCAATTTTTTGGACAAGAGCGGACCAAGAAATAGTGGTCATAAAGTGGTACTCTTTATCTCCCAGAGATCCAGGACAGGAGCCTCCTCATCAAAGGATTTAGTGTCATATTCAACACACTTTTTTAGTGTGAGATTCTTAACCCGTTGAAAGATGTAGTCAGCTAATTCTACATCTCCGGCTGTCCGATTATTATTGAGCTAAGTATTTTCATGACACCTCTATATGTCTCCGAGGGGATGAAAATCATTTGTGTTGATTTTTTTTAGGACAAGCTTAGTTACTTTCTCTCTCTCTCTCTCTCTCTCTCTCTCTCTCTCTCTCTCTCTGTCCCTCTCATTCTCTCTCTCTCTTTCTCTTTATCTTTCTTTTTGTCTCTGCCTCTATCTCTTTCTCTCTCTCTCTATTTCCTATATATATATATATATATATATATATATATATATATATATATATATTGTGTGTGTGAGTGTGTGTGTGGTGGGTAAAGTATCGTCTAAATTACGAACAATTAAAATAAAACTGACATCTCACTTTATAAGATGTATTTACTAAAATGACAAGAACGTATCTTTAAATGCTATAGATTAAATTTATTCAAAGAAATCACTATTTGTTCAAACCTCAGGCTCAATCTGAACTCGAAATTGCCTGCATGCCTATCTAACGGTCTCCTCGTTTAAATTGTTAAACGCTGCCATTATCCTTGCTTTTTGTTCATTTTTGGTGTTACATGGAATTCTGTTCGTCTTTCGCTCAACTGAGCACATATAATAACCAAGGGTAACGCAATTTGATAAGTTGGGCGGCTTGATGTTGGGAATAATGTTCAAGTTTTCTCACAGTAAAGACAGAACAGAATCCTGATTTTAGATGTTGGGATTCTAGGAAACTCTAGATCAAGAGCAGCACCACCTCCTCCTGGCACTTAACATAAATCTCCAAATGAAGCGGGCGGCTATCGGTGGAGAAGTCTGCAGAGATAACCTCACCATCACAAGAAACCACTGCAAACATCATGATGTGGACTCGATTTTAGGTCTTTAGCAGTAGAATGAAAACATCCTCAAATCGACAATCAAAATCTATATTTGTATTAACATTTCGGTGGTGAATGCTGCAATTACAAATGCTGTTTGGAATTTCTGGAGGAGTAAATTGCGTCATGGCACTTTGTTCATCATAGGGAGGACCCAGCTGGCTCTAGTGTATGCACAGAAAGCAAGACATATAAAAATAAAGCACACAAACGAATTAATAATTTAAAAGGGTGGTATTTACCCATCGGTCAGTGTATGATCCCCCCATATATATATAAATATATATGGAGCGACTCAGTACTAAGAAAATTAAAAAAGGAAAGCTGGAGGGCTTAATGAAATACCCCCAGTATTATGGAAGACCAGGGAGTTCGATGACATAATGCTCTGACAGTGTAATGCCGTATATAATCAAAAAACAATAAACATATGGACAAAGGGATGCATCCCCTCTTCCCTAAGAAGGGTGACCTTAGATCAGCCAAGAAATACCGGGGTATAACCCTTACATCCATAGCGGCCAAGATATACAATGCTCTACTATACAACCGCTTATAACACAAAATTGAGAACACACTTTGGAAGAACCGAAATGGCTTTCGGCGAAAAAGATCCACGACGTCATAAATTTTGACTATCCGTCGAATTCTTGAAGGTGTATATGTAAAAACCCAACAGGCAACATTATCATTTGTCGACTTCGTGAAGGCCTTTGACTCCATACATAGAGGAAAGATGGAGCAAATACTTCTCGCGTAAGGTCTACCCAAAGAAACCGTCGCAGCCATAATGATTCTGTATTGAAACATGACAGTAAAAGTGAGCTCTCCGAATGAAGACACATACTACATCATCAGTGTTGCAGGTGTGATGCAAGGAGACACATTAGCCCAATACCTCTTTATCATCTGCTTAGACTATGTGTATTGATTAAATGAAAGACAACAACTTCAAGCTGACAAAGGAAAGAAGCGGAAGTTATCCCGCACCAACAACTACGGACGCGGACTACGCCAATGATATAGCGCTTCTGGCAAATACACCCGCCTATGCCGAAACCCTGCTGCATAGTCTGGAACTAGCAGCTGCAGGTATAGGCCTCCATGTCAACGCGCACAAGACAGAATATATGTGCTTTAATCAAAAGGGCGACATCTCCACACTAAACGTTAGATCTCTGAAACTAGTACACAGGAAGCAGTAACTCATCAAATGAGATAGACATCAATAAGCAACAAGCAAAGGCATGGAAAGCTATCGACAGGCTATCGGTCATATGGAAGTCAGACCTGTCCAATGAAATGAAACTTATTTTTTTCAAGCAGCTGTCGTGTCGATACTGCTATATGGATGCACTACATGGACGCTAACTAAACGTATGGAGAAAAAGCTTGACAGCAATTACACAAGAATGCTGCAAGCAATACTGAACAAGTCTTGGAAGCAGCACCCCACAAAGCAGCAGCTGTACGGCCACTTAACACCCATCACGAAAACTAAGTCAGACGACCCAGAAATGCAGGACACTGCTGGAGAAGTAGGGATAAGCTCATAAGTGATATACTCCCGTGGAGCCCTTTAACATGAGTGAGCAGAGGCAGGATGACCAGCTAGAACCTACATACAGCAGTTCTGTGCCGATACAGGATGTAGCCATGAAAACCTACCAGAAGTGATGAACGATAGAGAAGGATGACTGGAGAGTGTCAGAAAGGTACGCCCTGGTAGTTCAACTTGACGATGATGATATATATATATATATATATAATCGCGTAGAAATATAAAATAAAAAATACTTGGTGATCTATGTATTTACCACTAATTCTGTATGAACAGGATACATTCAACACAAAATAATTAATTTTATTTTAGCGGAGTTTAATAGGTTTGACTTCCGAGATTACAATCTTTTTAAAAAGCTTCTCCACCTAGGTAAAAAATCTCATTCTGCTCTACTACTGACTAAAAGATCGAGGGGGTATAGTTTGATCCATTCCTTTCCTATGAGGAGTGCACAATATATATATATATATATATATGTGTGTGTGTGCGTGTGTGCGTGTGTATGTGTGTGTGTATATACATGCGTATTAATACACACAGATGCATTTTCACACACATACACACATATATGTGCATGTGTACATGCGTTCATGAGCACGAGTTATATATATATATATACATATAATGTTCACGTAGACATATAAAACATACATACATACAAATACCCCAATTTCATACACACACACACAGACACACACACACACATATATATATATACAAACACAGATACGTACAATTATATATATATAAATATATATATATATATATATCTGCATGTCTCTGTGTCCCGTTCATTTTCCTAAAATGTAGGGTATAAAATCACACACACCCTCATATATGAATTTGTTTGCTTATGTATATATATTCATCACATCCATTTTAAGTAAAACACTTAAAAGCCTTTTACTAATTTGACATTCAATATTTTTACTCTCATCAACATATTGTTTATATTGAATTATAACGCAGCTGCATCTGTTGGGCGTTGGCCCTGTAGGCCGTAAAGATATATACTCTCGTATTAGCGGGCCAAACCTTTTATAAAATGTTATTTTGCAAAATCACATAACTGTTGCTGACCTCTGGAGTATTTATGAGAGAAATTGATAAAAACATAATTCCAGTTCTCATGCGTAGTCTCATTCACTTATATATATATATATATATATATGTGTGTGTGTGTGTGTGTGTGTGTGTGTGTGTGTCTTTGTGTGTTTTTCGTATATATATATATATATATATATATATATATATATATATATATATATATATATATAATTGTACATGATTTGAAATTCATGTTTTAATACAAATTCTTTACTCCAAATTTAAAGGATGTTTTTTCTGCTGTTTCTAGTTACCCAAACTGTTGTATAGTCTCACACATGATTTACGAACTCCAATGAAGGAACGAAACACATTGTTTCTAAAAATAAATCTCTCATTTTATTCTGCAAATGGGGCCCATAGTTTGTAGTTATTTGAGAGATAGATGGAGAGACATTTACTTAGAAAATAGACTTCTTCTTGTCCCATACCTTCTTCCGGGAGCCAGGGGTGTCAACGCTTGCACCCCCTTGCAAGCCGAGACGCCTCTGATCGCCTACGTGCCCCTCACTCGACTCCGATTCTCTGCACGCTCTCTAAATCTGACCACGTGGTTATCATGTTGTTTCCTTCCGGTTAAACACCTGTTGGACTTGACTGCCCTGACACGCTGTCATCCCTTTGTTTGACACCTTGTCAAAGCACACGGCGTCACTAGGAACGAACCAAAAATCTGTGTCATATGTTATATAAGAAAGCTCACCGTAATATCTGTCTGTTTTAAGAGAAGTTTAACAGGTTTAAATAGAGTTTTTCTCTTTTTTCTCCTGTTATCCACCAAGTTTAAAAATCTCAATCTGACTTACTATTTACTCATAACTAGTGTGAGAACTGTCGGATGCATATCTTACCCAAATATTTTAGCCGTCTGTAAGACGCAAACAGGATTTGTTCTTAAGTCACTGTGTCAATTTCTAACGACGGTAATTATTTCAGCACTTCTGTTTCGTGAAATCCATCAAAAGTAACTGAACCATCAGAATTCCTGAGCAGGTCTTTAAAATGAATATAAAACGGTTTAAGTAAATCAGAAGTATCTTTATAATATCAGCACTAGTAAGGATCGATCCCCTCCACAATCCTCGTTAAATGACATTGTCAAGAATCAAACTAAATACTTACCCAACAATCCCGCCAATTTTTAGTAAAATAAAACCTCTATGAATTCAAAGTTTTCCATCTCGTTGACTTGTTTTCTATCCAAGGCTTAAGAACACAGTCTCTCTGAATAACTCTGACTATTTTCCCTAATCTAACTACCAATGTACAAAATGAAATAATTAGTTGGTGGAAGCCGACTGACATGGGTGTCGGAAAAGCTCAGAATCTAGAATCACGGACGGGGCCGATAATGCCTCGAGCCTCAGGGGGCCGTCCCCCAGGTTTTCACTCGCCCTCGGTGGGGTTAGATTTACTGCCTTGTACCCCCTTTTATGGAAATGCCGACGGGGCCGTGGCACTCTTTGTTGCACTGGGCGTATATAGCCTTCGATCCTGCGCCTGGTACACCCAATGAAAACTTTTTATTTCTATTTCTATTTCAAGCTATTCAATTTAGTCGAGCAGATCTAGTTCAGCTAATTCAATTTAGTATGAGTACAGATTTTGTTTATACACAGTTAAGTATCAAAACAGTTCTATATTTAACTAATCAGTTTAGTGTAAGTACTGTTTCAATGTCAAAAAACAGTTCCATTTCAAATAATTCAGTTTAGCATAAGCACGCAGTTTAAATATACGTACGGTTTAATGGTCTAAAACGTTTCTATTTCAAGCTATTCAGTTTACTCAAACAATTCAGTTTAGCAAAAGCATGCCGTTAGTTCTATTTAACAAATAGATAGGGCCTATCAGGTGCTAACTCGTCGAGCCAGAGTCGACCTGGGAGCAATGGCAATGAAGGAGTGCTCCGCATTCTCCAAAGCCCCAGCATTAATAGAACCTTACCATCCGCTTGTTTCGTTTCATATCTAGAACACTGATTGGTGGGGGTCTTACCTCTCTGCAGAAGTGCAGTCAGTGTATTCTACAGCCCCAGCCGACTTGGGAATACACAGAGTTAAATGTCAAAACAGTTTTATTTCAGATAATTCAGTTTAGCATAATTACACAGTTTAGACGTCAAAAATAATTCTCTTTCGAGCAATTCAGTTCAGCATTAGTACGCAGTTTAAATGTCAAAGCAGTTCTATTTTAAACAATTCCGTTTGGCATAAATACGCAGTTTAAATGCAAAAATTAGTATAGTGAAGGAAGCACGGTTTAGTTCTATTTAACCCATTGATAGGAACCTTATCAGGTGCTACCACTCCGGGCCAGAGTGGACCTGGGAGCGATGGCAATAAAGGGCTATTCCGCATTCCTCAAAGCCCCAGCATTACATGAACTTTACATCAGATTGTTTAGTGTCATATCCAGGACACTCATGGGGGGGTCTTACCCCTCTACAGAGGCGCAGTCGGTGTATTCTACAGCCCCCCCCCCCCAGCTGGCTGGGCAACATAAATACGTTAATGAGAAAATGGCTTGCCGAGCCTTTTTAAGTAATTTAAAAACACTGATATTTTGTGGATATTAACTTCTGCCCCAAAGAAATCCACAGTCTGAACGCTTATTTACTATTCATTATATACAATCACTTTTAAATTCTAAATCTTTTGTTATTAAAACTTTTGGTTAAAAATAAAAGGAAATTGGAATACGAGTCAGGATTTTGAAATCCGATTACTCGAAACGTTCATTTTCTCTGTGTTTTTTTTTTTGTTTGTTTATTTTTTTAATTAATTGTATCGCTTTTTATGCACAAATCAACAAGTAAAAATTCATTAAACTCTTTTCATCCTACTCAAAATTATGACTGCTCATATCGATGAACAAATTATCTGCCTCGGTAATTACGTGAAACGTTCGTTTTTGATGTATGGATGTTATTCTATATTCGCAGTTTATTAATATCTTCCATATTTATATTCAAGATAAACATTATATGAAAAGTTCATTAGTACTGTAGATATAGAAAAGGTTTTCAAACACTTTATTACTTAGTATTTTTCTAATGATATGTTTATAGCATACTTATTTTCAATGTAGTAAATAAAGTTGGCAAGCGTAGTCGAGGGCAACCAGAAGGTTCCCTTTTCAATAGCTACTACACAGAGGTGTACGAGAGGGCGCTACTCCTTTCCCTGGATTGCTCCACTTTACCCTTGATATGTACCTTATATTGCTGTGTGTTAAGCAAGGAGGTATCAAGTATCATTTTTAAAGTCTTTGGTATGACGCGACTTGGGATTCAACCCAGGTCTCCCGGATAATATATATATATATATATATATATATATATATATATATATATATATATAAAATACTGTTATTGAATAGGAATACTTAAATCTATGCAACTCTGTGGATTTTTATTTCATAGGAATACTTGCAATCTTATCTGAAACAAGAAGTACTCTAAAAAAAACAACTATAAAAAAATTGAATGTAAATTCACAATGTACACGATTCCATAACGGCTAGTCATAAAATAATTCCATACTGTTAAAATTAATCAGACAATCAGTTATTAAAAAAACCCCTAAAAAAACAACTAAAGATTTGGATTGAACTGGGCTTGCTATATCATTTCAGAAATGCCCTAAACATTTACGATAGTCACCGGTATCGTTAAAGGGCTGATGATACGTTGGATAAATTGATAGCGAACGTGTATTATTTGAGACATGAAGCGTTCTGTTCTTTGATAAGCTTTAATTATAAATTGATACTGTCATATTTTTCAGCTCTATGGAACCCAAACAATTTCTTTACAACTAACATAAATCTCATTGGCTTAAGTGGATTCTCATTATCAGATATGATCTTGTTTTATATCATTTTTCAGTAATAAATAACTTTTTCGGAAGTTTTTGCTGAGGTCAGGTTTCATCTGAATTAGAAAAAAATATTTTATGTGTCTAGCAGGTGTATACGTTGAGTAAATACAGGGTAATGTTGTACTTGAAATATTTGGAAAATCGATGCGGAATCAAAACTCTTAATTTAGTTAAGAAAAAGACTTAACTTTAGAAACCATATTTTTATTGTCTAGTGTAAAGCAACTAGCGATGACAAAAGATATTCTACATTAGTAACGTATTGATAGACTAAAAAGTTAGCATTGCTTAATGCATTTTGTAATTATTCAGCTGTGCTTGTGTTGGGTCAGTGTCAGCAATATAAGGCACATTGTTTATGCAGGTGCTCGTGGTGTAATCGTTATCTTCGTAGGAAATGGACACGGCGACACGAGTTCAATTCCTGGACGAGACTGATTGCATTTCACATAGCACTAATACCCATGGGAAATGTATGAATCCAATTATTCTCCCTCCAGCTATGGGCAAATAGTAGGGCAGACTAGGTTCTTCAGCCTTGGTGAGGCAACTAGTCTAGGAGAAGGAAAACTCTGAATTCAAACCGCTTAAAAACTGACCTTGTGTCATATCTTGCCCGAGCGGAGGGGTTGGTAAATATATGCATATAAGGTACATTGTTAGGATCGAACTCTTTGAAAATGGAATACACAATGATGAAGAATTTCAGATCTATACTCTAAAAGAGACATGTGTCAAAAACAATATTTAGCCTAGTTTGCAGGAGCTTCAGTATATACCGACTTCATCTCTGCAGAGGTGTAAGAACCCCCTCCCACTACGAACGTACTGGATATTACATTAAACTATCTGGTGACCAGGCTCCATTTTTAGAGTTCAGCGGAATGTGGAGTACCCCTTTATTGCCATTGTTCCCGGTATGGTATCCCCTGATAGGGTCCTATCCATGGGTTTGATGAAACTGTTTGACATTTAAACTGACTGCAAACGATTGACTCTTGCTAAACTGAATTGCTTGAAATAAAACACTTTAGTCATTTGACTTTGTGTAAAAAAATGACTGATTTATATTTGAATTGTTAGTTATACATTGAAATACTTGGAACCATTTAACTGTGTGCAAAGGGAATGAGTGATCCTAAATAGAATGTTTAGTATTAATGTTAAAGAGGAACAATTAAAACTCTGTAACAGGGAATGTAAACAAATTCATTAGTATTTCATTATTTGTGTTCCTATATCCTTTCAATTTAGAAAGATGTAAAGTGGTAGTTTTAAGTAAATAGAGAAAACACTAATTACTAATTCACTCTAATGATGTGAGGGGTCACTAGCAACAAATATTAAGCCATTCCTTGTTCTAGGTAGGTTACTAATTGATTGGCCTATTTGAAAATTCCACAACTTTCATGAAAAGGTTTCTCGAACTTCCTCTGAGAATTCTCGTCGTTGACCTTTCTTGCCGGTCACACATCAGGTCATCAGACTCACTAAGAAGGTTGTGACTACATTGTACTTTGCATACTAACGTAAAACTTCTATTACTAAAAGGCTGATTTAATTTACAAAATAATTTGCAACAAAACTTCATGTTACTTTGTTGGGGTGAAAAGATGTCACTTGATCTAGAACGGAATAAACGGTACTCTTCGAGGCGTAATAGCTAAATGCAGTCCAGAGAATTTAAATCAAATAAGTTCGAAATCATCTTTTGTTATTACCTACTCTTACGCACTCTCTCCTTTTTGGGGGTTGGGGGTTATGGCATATCCACCTTTATAGGTTATTCAATGCCAAAACCATTTGTATAAAAATAAACAGTAATATTCCGACAATTTAACTGAGGATAAATACACAGTTTAATTGTCCAAAAAAATTCTATCTCAAGCTATTCAGTTTAATCAAACAGTTCTATTTCAAACAATTCAGTTTAGTATAAGTTGAGTTTGTTTTTGTTTTTTGTTTTTTTTGCTTACACACAGTTAAATCTCAAAACTGTTTCATTTCAAATAATTCAGTTTAACGTAAGAGCAGTTTTAATGTCAAAAACACTTCTATTTCAAAGAATTCAGTTTTGCATAGAAAAATGGTTCCATTTCAAACAATTAAGTTTGAAAACAGTTTTATTTCAAACAATTCAGTTTAGCATAAGTACACTGTTTACTTCTATTTGATCCATAGATATGATCCTATCTGGTGCTACCACTTAGGACCAGAGTGGACTTGGGAGCGATGCCAATAAAAGGGGTATTCAGCATTCTCCAAAGCTCCAGAATTACTGGAACCTTACCATTCGCTTGTTTCGTGTCATATCTAGGACACTTGTCGGGAAGAAATGCAGTCGGTATATTTTACATAATCAGAAAACTGGACAATCTTAAGGACTGTTATTCTAGTAAGATGTATAAACCATTTTATCCCTACAGCTATAGGTTAAATAGTATCACTACTGGTCTTCTACAAAAAGGCTTTGGCATTAAAAAAAATTAATATGATATTAAACAAAGAAATCAAACAAAGAGAACTCAAAAGCCGTTGATCGTCATTTTACAGAATGGTGATGGAAAAGCTTATAAATGTTTATTAAAGTCTTAATGACACATTGATTTTTCTTGGCGTATTTTTAAGAGTCAGCTGTTGTTTGCGAGTCTATAGTCAAACCGGAGCGTTGATCTCCTCCTGATTAGTATGACGCATTTGAAAATCCTACTTCTCTGTACCCAATCTTAAAATGAACTTGTTAAACTTTAAGATGAACTTTTTACCATCTCTTCTATCTTAATTTATCACTTGCCAATCCTATCAACCAAAGACAAACACTCCATCTAGTCAGATACCATGCATGATATATTCATGAATAGTTATTCTCCCAAATAGGTGTGCAACACATCTCTATATCTCCCTCGATCTTATTTGAACTTTGGGTTATACACTCGTTGTCAATGAATGCACTGATCACCTTATTTTAGAACAAAAATAACAAGGGTGTTCATAATTTTTCCACACCTTGATAATTACATTGTATAAATTAAGATATCAATTATTTCTTTATTTATCTTAATTTGAATTTTTAAATTATTTGCAATTTATGAAAAGACAAATATTATGAACTACACGTCATTTCTCAAATAACTTAATAGATGCCAAAATCGGCTTTTAAGCGAGTTGTAAAATGACGTTGAACTATGGAAACTAACAAGATGAGGGAATAAAATAAGTTTTTGTTTAAAAAGCTGTTGAAAATCACCAATGTCGATAAGACTTGGAATGCGTTGACTACAGCCTCTGCAGAGAAGTACCCCTTACAAAAAGAAATTTAATTAACCGCATCTGGTGATGACACTTGAGTTCTTGAATCCTTGAGAGTGTGGAATTATTCTTTACCAGGTCCACTCTGACACGGAGTGGTATGTAATTACCAACCCCTCCACATGGGCAAGATGAGACATAAAGTCATTTTTAAACGGAGTTTAACAGGTTTGAATTCAGACTTTTCATTTTCCAAGAGTGATTGCCTAACCAAGGCTAAAAACATAGTGTCTCACTATTCACCCTATATACCAACCCCTCTGCTCAAGCAGGATATGACACAAGGTCAATTTTTAAGCAGAGTTTAACAGGTTTGAATTCAGAGTTTTCCTTCTCCTAGACTAGTTGCCTGACCAAAGCTGAAGAACCCAGTCTGTCTCACTATTTACCCATATCTGAAGGAAGAATAACTTGATTCGTACCTTTCTTCATGAGTACTACAGCCATCATTAAATCCAATCACCCTGCTCTAGGATTTGAACTCGTGTCACTGTTTCCATTTCCCACAACAATAACCATTATACCACGGACACTTCCTGACACGTACTGATTGTAATGTTAATGAGTTAGATAAATCTTTTTAAAAATCAATTCTGTTTGATAAGAACATGTGCAAAAAAGGAGACAAAAATAAATTAAATTTGAACGTACAATGAATGTATTGCTTGCTTACTGTATTTGCTCTTAAGTGGTAACTAATTTAGAAACGAAATATTGCATTGTTACTTAAATTTGGTAATCTAGCGAGAATGGGTTTGCTTTGATACTAAGTCAAATTATAGTTACACATGCATAAAACTTCATCACAAAACCTTAAAAAGGATATCATCTTGTGAATCCAGACAGAAAGATAGATGAATTATTCGGTAGGTATACTCCATATCTGCATCACATACTTTTACTTTACAAAGGCGACATGGATTTTTTTTCTCTCCACTGGAAATTGTTTAAATGACAATACAAATGGTGTTGTTTACTCTTTAGAGATAAAATCGTTTTAAGCAATGATTGCTTGATAAAACAATCTTCTCTTCAATTAATTTTTTTCCTTCTGCATAAGCAAACGATTTTCGCAAATTTTTCCCGGCCAGGAAAACGATATTTGTAAGTGTTAAAAAGCCTTGATTTAAATTCCATAACATGTGGAAAACAACAAAAGGAAATACAAACAGAATGGCATCGACGACAAGTAGAAACACGAATTCCAATCGAGAAATAAAAACGAACAAGTAATAAAGTTTAGCACAACAGCAAAATGGCGCTTGAAAATAGAGAACGTCAACACCAAATGCATCGAACCATTATGGCGATATTCACTGGCAAGATTTCTTATCTATATTTCACTTTATTTATTTGTAAATGCAAATACTGTCAACAAAAAAGAAATAGCAATGATATTACTATTAATATTTGCACGTCGCATCAAAGTTATCAGGAAATCAACTTATAGCAAGTTCTTTTAAAATATCAACCTCCGTGTATTATTATAATTTCACTCCTATGTGAGTTTTTCACATCAGTGTAAGCTGATAATTTTTCTCCGGACTTTAAGTGACAGCAAGTCTGCTGAAGTCTCCAGTACTCTTCTCAGTATAATGGCCGATCCCAACCCTGTTGTTGTTTGGATGATCTCAACTCGTCCTTTTATTTCCAAGCCCTGCAGTTCTGGAACCAATCCTTTGGTGAGTGTACCAAGCGCATCAATTTCCTTTAGTATTACCGTCCTTTTCATATTCCATAGCTTTTTCAGCTCTCTAGCAAGGTCTAGATACTTATCTCTCATTTCGCTTTCTTTTAGTTTTGCCCTGTGGTAAGCCGGAACAGAAAAGACAACTATTCGGCAGGTTTTCTTTTTTGTTGACAAGTAATAGGTCTAGTTATCTGGTCGAGATTAGATGATCAGTTTATATTTCAAAATCCCATAGACGTTTGTGTGTCTCATTTTCCAGGACGGATTCTGGAATGAGTACATAACTTTTCTTTGTATAGTCAAATCTAAACCTCTTGCAGAATTCACTGTCGATCATCTTCTATATTCGATCGATCACCTTCTGTAATCAGTCTTTTTAGCACTAATATACTACATTGCTTATGATGTGATTGGTTGTTTCATTACTGTATTATTACCATTAATATTATTCGCATTTAGGGCAGACTGTTTCTTCAGCTTTCATAAGGCAACTAGTCTACGAGAAGGAAAACTCTGAATTCAAACCTGTTAAACTTCGCTTAAAAATTGACCTTGGTCACATCCTGCCCGAGCAGAGGGGTTGGTAAATATGATTATTATTCGCATTGTGAGTTTTTAACTTCAGCGATAGCTGATGATCTTTCATTAGAGTCTGTATAAGTTTCCTTAAGTCTTCAGGACTCTGCTCAGTATTCTAGCTGATCATAAATACTTCTTTGTTTTCTTTTCTCCGGGATTTGTGATTTTTTTCTTCATTTCATTTTTCTATTTCTTCCTTTATTTCATTTTTCCTCTTTTCATTTTGAGCATGGCATTTTTTTTTCTGTATCCTCGCCGTATATTCTTACTGTTTGTATCAGAATCTACAATTTCTTTTCCATTTTTTGATTATAGCTTGATTTTGTCAATATACGCAAGGTGATGAATCTTTTCTTGTGATTTTGTAAAATTGTTGCCCATGTGCTTTTCCTAAGTATCTAATTGAGAAATATCTATTATACATAATAATCAAGAAAATGCATTTCTCTACTACTTCGACTTTTAAGTATCCCCACCTGTTTCGCGGGAGACAGAGGTTCGATTCCCCGCCGGGGAGGCTGTTATTTTGTACCGACTCATTGGTCAAGTGGGTAGAGTGTTCGCCAATGTTTCAGGAGACTTAGGTTCAATTCCAAGTGGCGTCATACCAAAGACTTTAAAATGGTACTTGATACCTCCTTGCTTAAAACTCAACAATATAAGGTACGTGTCAAGGTTAAAGTGGAGCTTTCCAGGGAAAGGAGTAGTGCCCTCCCCTACACCTCTGTGTAGTAGCTATTGAAAACGGAGCCTTCTGGTCCCCCTCGACTAAAGGGAGACAACATTACTTTACTTTACTATGTGGCAGCAAGTCTTTTCACATCTCCAGAATTGTTCTAAGTATTATATGAACAACGAAAGATTAGAATGGTAAGATCCTTCTTAATTGATTCGAGAAATTTTGCTAACGATTCGAAATTTTTCACAACAAACTTTTCTGAAAGAAAATCAGTTCAAACAGTTGGAAATTTTGAGCTTTAAAGATACTATTTTTAGATTAAGACAATTTAGTGTCACGTGACATTTTGTCTTTCATTTTTCAGACCCCTATTCATTTTTTCCATTAGATTATTAGTTCACATATCGCAAGGGTTTTTGCACCAGTTTTTAAAATATTTTTTTCACTGGAGTCTGCGTGACAGCAAGTCTCCTAAGGTCGTCAGATTTTTCTTTGTAATCTAGCTGATCTGAACAATGCAGCGATCTAGATGTCACAATTTTACCGCTGATCTTAAATTTCAACACTTTTCTTTTTCAGTTGTTTGGGAAAAGTTCCATTACTTTAATAACCACTAATATCACCGAAACAATCATATTCCATAGCTTTTAAGATCTCTTGCAGGATACAAGTACTCGTCATGTTTCTTTCGCTTTCTTTAACTTCATTCATTCATATGCTAGAACTGTATTTCCCGACAGATGGCATGTTCCTTTTTTCACTATTGATCAATACTAAACCCGGTATTCTGTACATATTTTGGTTGTCCGTTTGTATCTTAAAATACCCTTGTGTTCTATGCAAATCCGTTTTTAGGACACCACATAGGTGAAATTTTAATATATTGCACAATTACCAATGGATCGTCTTTCCTACTCTCTTATGTCTACTCTTGCATTCTGGTTGGGCCAGTTTTCGTCTTACATTGCGCGAGAAATTTAGAAATTCCACTCTAATTCGTATATTAAATCTATATCATATAGTATTTAGTTATATGAGTAAAAAAGGTTTCTTATTTTCTTTAAGATATAGTAAAGAATATTGAAGAGCGAGGGAAATAGAAAGAGAAAAAGAATACGTAGTAATACGAGGAAGAGAAAAGTCTGCTCTGTGTAAACTTATAACTCGGTAGGTGTACTCATGACGTAATGGCTAAAGTACTAATTTGCGGCCTCATAGTGAATAAGCGAGTTCTAACTCCAGTCGTGCTATTACGTTCACTTTGCTAACTTGGAAAAGGTGTAAAACTTCTTTTCCATCCAGCAATGAGTTAAATAGTATCCTAACTGTATTGCAAGGATGGCTTTGGCATAACATAACCCATTAATATCGATACGCTTTTAAAAAAAGAAACAAACTCAAACGATATATATATATATATATATATATATATATATATATATATATATACATATATATATATATATATATATATATATATATATATATATATATATATATATAATGGTATATTTTGGTAAATCTGAAAAATGATGAAATAAGTGCAAAAGTGGATAAACCAACACCGAAAAGGGATTCACCAATGTCATTCCTGAATCCTTTTTCAGTGTTTCTTTATGTACTTTTCCACTTATTTTCGCCATATATATATATATATATATATATATATATATATATATGACAAAAATAGGTGGAAAAGTCATATATATATATATATATATATATATATATATATATATATATATATGACTTTTCCACCTATTTTTGTCATATATATATATATATATATATATATATATATATATATATATATATATAATAAAGTAATAGAACGGTTACCGAGGGACTGGTAACCGAAAAGAAAACTGGTGAAATTTGAGATCAGCGGTGAAATTGTGACTTCTAGACCACAGTATTGTTCCAATCAGTTAGAATACCAAGAGAAGTTTGATGATCTTAGAAGACTTGCTATCACTCAGACCCTATCTCTCTCTCTCTCTCTATATATATATATATATATATATATATATATATATATATATGTATATATATATATATATATATATATATAAGTACTTTTGCAAAGTCGCGTTAACTTCTAGTAGTTGACTGATTGTTACTCTTTAGTCTCTCAAACAGTGAAAAACCAAATATTGAACAAATATTCTCTATTTTCACAATGATTACAACCTAACATTTTGCTTAAGAAAGCTGTTCATTTTGGTAATCAAGGTCACATATGAATGTTTCTTTATTTTTTAGGGGCCTTTGTTTTTGTTTTGTTTTGTTTTGTTTTATTTGCTTTTCTGTCTTTTGTCCTTAAAACAAAATGTCTGCTGTTTGCACAAATATCATTGGGTCTTATTTCCAATTTTTCTCCTCAAAATAATTTTTCACATATTCTGAGGCAGCTTGATAATTTCATTTATTCAAAGCAGTTTAATTTTTTTTTTTTTTTGCATCGTCGTCGACATTCTGCCCTGAATTCTCTATAAGGGGTTGAATCGCTTTTATTCAAATAGAATACAAGTTATTCACTTGATTTTGATTTTTCTGGTACGCAGACCTGCCTCCTTACATAACCTGATATTTGTAAGCAGTTACTCACTTAAGTAATGATTCAGCTCATTAGTTCTTAACTTCAGTGATGTGATAGAAAGATATGCTTTGATTTTCTCTTGAATGTTTTATTTTTTAAATAGTTTTTCTTAGTTACTTTTTAATTTCCTAATTACTCAGATGGTTAACATTTTCATAAACTCAGTAATTCTGTGTCTCTTACTTTTTTAAAACTTTGATGTAAATTATTCATTGCAGATTTTTTCTTTATACTTCTGAGGCTTTTTAGTTCTTTCAGTATATTGAAATCATGTTGCAAGATTCAGTCTTCCTTTACTCTTTATCTTATGGTAATCAAATCGATTGATATTGTTATTTGCGAGGCGATTAATATCGGTAGTTTTGAGATGTGGGAATGAAATAATCTTTGGCGTAAAAAGCTGTTGTTGGTCCTTAGACTATGTTGATTGTAAACCAAAAAAGGGATGTCCTGTGTAGGAAGGTAAACTACATTTGATGGTGAAGTTCATATTCTGAAGCAATTGGACGAGAGGGATATCCGTTCTTTGCTATTACTTTCTTGACAACTGCCACCCGGAAAGAAGGTGTCCTTGGTGTAATGGTTATTGTCACAGGAAATGGACACGGGCGACACGAGTTTAAATCGTGGACGAGACTTATTGCATTTCACTAATACCCTTGGGAACGGTATGAATCCACTTATTCTCCCTCCAGCTATGGGTAAATATTATGGCAGTGGGTTCTTCAGCCCTAGTGAGGCAACTAGACTAGGAGAAGGAAAACTCTGGATTCAAACCTGTTAAACTCCGATTGGATGGGTTGGTAAATTTGATTACACGGAAAGAAGTATAAGTTCCGGTTTCATCTATAGATCAAACAGAACTTTTTATAAAACTGTTTTATTTATTTGGATGTGGTGCAGAACAGATGTTCACTAAGTGTATATATAAACGTATCATCATCATCATCATGTCGTGCCGCTAGCACGGATATCCCTGACCATCTCTCGCCACTTCTCCCTATCATTCATCGCCTCCGGCAGGTCTTCAGGTTTACATCCTGTGTCTTCACATAGCTGCTGTATGTAAGTTCGAGCTGGTCGTCCTGCTTTTGCTTGGCCATATTTGGGGGTCCATAGGAGTGCATCACTTACGAGCTCTTCCTTGCTTCTCCAGCAGTGTCCTGCGTGTTTGGTTCGTCTAACTTGTATAGTTTTCGTGATGGGAGGCAAGTGGCCGTATAGTTGGTGTCTCGTGGTGGGTTGTCGCCAGGACTTGTTCAATATTGCTCTCAACATTTTTGTGTAGTTGCCGTCTAGCTTCTTTTCCAGCCGTTTCGTTAGCGTCCATGTAGTGCATCCATATAGCAGTATCGATACAACTGCTGCCTGGAAGAAACTGCGTTTCATTTTATCGGTCAGGTCTGATTTCCATATGATCGAGAGCCTATCGATAGCCGTCCATGCTTTCGTCAGTCGTGTGTCGATGTCGTTTTCGGTTGATGAGACGCTACTTCCTAGGTAGGTGAATTTGTCTACTAGTTTCAGAGAGGCTCCGTCTAGTGTGGCGATGTTGCCCGTTTGGTTGTAACGCATATTCAGTTTTGTGTGCATTGACATATAAACGTATAATAAGAGTAATTTCCTAAGTTCTATAGTCTCAATAAATATAGACGGGTTGACATGCCGTAAGAATTAATCGAATCCATTGATAGCAGGTATGACAAAATCTTCAATACTTACGAGTCGTTTTACACCATCATTCCTTTTCAAATTCAATTTATCATTGTATATTTGTATGCCAGGCCCAAAAGCTGTTTTCTAGGAACAATGAAAAAATGAAAAAAAGAAAAAAAACAACAGCAAAAAAAAGAAAAAGACAGAGCTGATAAAGGAATTCTGAGCACGTCTTGGAATCAACATAATCGATTTAGTGTAAAACACAGGTTTCTTTTTTCTTTAACCCAGTCGTAAAATCTTTTTTTTTCTTTTTTTGTAATAGGTTGGGTCATTAACCCGGTATAAACAGTTGTTTGTTACCAAAAGAGGAGATGAGCAACGTCAGGTAACAAGGATGGCCTTCAGTTATGCCATGATTTTATCTTTGCGAATTTACGGATGTAAATATTTGATCAGAGTAATCAATATCCTCGTTATTTTCAAACAAATATCTCAGTTCCTACTTCGTCCACTTTCAGAAGAGCCTAATGCATATCTTTGATTATATTTCTGCTGCTGTGTTTACTTATTAAAAAAGATTTTAAAACCTTCTATTTATATTGTCAAGATTGATATTTCGTTAGTGATATCTCTAGATTCCTTGTGGCTCATTTTTAGAGTCAACAGAATTTTCAGACCTATATTTGTAATAACGGGTAAAAATATAATTAATTTACAAAAGCAAAATGAAGTAAAAAATATTAAACCTGACAAATGACGACATTGCTCCTGATGTCTATCAGATACTCAAGTTGAAATTCCAAACATTTGTTTTGTTTCAGAATAAGTTTTTTTTCTCTTTTTTGAATCTGCAATAATTTTTATTTCCCTGGCATTTTAAGTCTTTATTATTCTCACTTTTCGGCTTAAGGACTCACGTTAAGAATCGGTGCTCTATGAGATTTTAAACTACATCGGGTAACACTGGGTAGTGGGGCTTCATTATCAGGCCTAATTTGATATTAACTGATACAACCTCAAATTTCACGTCTATGGATAAAACAAATCAAAAGTATTAGAATTACAAAGGAATTGTGCGTATAGAAACTTGTATTGTCATTGGCTGTAGAAACTCGAGTTTAAATCCTGGACAAAGCTGTTTGCTTTCATTCAGGATTTTTAGACTATTGTCTTCATATTTATGTTTAGGTGTTTCTTTAATTTTGGATGCATATCAAGAAGAAATGATTATTTGAAAACAAAACCTCCATCGCAACAACTTCCCAGAGCATATAACATCGGCTCCAAGAAATATAGATAGAAGGATAGGAGAGGATACCCAAAGACTCACTACGGTATGTCTGCTCTGTGTCAAAGCCCTAGTCGAAAGGATCCAGAAAATATGTAGTTCATATGGAGTCAGGATAATATTCACAAGTGGCTCCAATCTGCGGAGGTATCTCTTCCTTGTCAAGCCACTAACAGAATTCAACATGACAAAGAACTGTGTGTGTATTTCATCCCTAGCAGTTGCAGTAAAGTATACAATGGCAAGACGTTCTTTCCACTAAAAGTAAGGCTAAAAAACTTTGAAAAGCAGAAGTATGAGGAAAAAATGAAAAGTCGGGTATGGCAGACCATATATCGAAGGAAAAGAGAAACCATCTGCCATTGTAGAATGAAGTTAGAATAATTGATAGTGACAAAAATTGTACAATTAGACACCTTAAAGAATCAGAACATAGTCTGGGCTACAGTGACCTGCTGAGTAGACCAAGTACAGAGATGAACGGAATGTAGGAACCAATGATCAAAAAGATTAGATAAAAAATCGTAATATGAGTTCAGGTAAAAATCATGCATAAGAGTAGTAATCATAGGGATGCAACAACATTAAGTTTGTAAGTCGCAACATGTTACTTTGTACTGTCCAGCGAGACACACAGTATATCGGTTATAGGCTTTGGTTCCCTAACCTTCTAAAGAGACAATCATTTGGAAGTCACAGGTTCAATCCTGACTGCCAGCGAGTAACAATACAAGAATACTTAACACTTGTACCCGGTTATGGTTAACGAAATCGGAGCAAGCAACTCCCGTGGATTAGATAAAGGACGTGGTTCGAAGTCATGTGTAGGTTCCCGAGTTCGACAAAGAATGCTTGAAGAAGGGCGGAGGATGTATCGGCCAAAACATTGTAAATATAACAATAACGATGAAGACAACAGTCCGAAAACCCTTAATGATAAAAATCGTTAAGCTTCGTCTCAAAAATTTCTGACAAAACTTCGCTCTCATGCCTTTGGGAAACTGCTTAAATCACTAATTCCTACCTCCATCCGGATAAATATCGGTGCAGACTAGGTCCATTGCCGTTGGCTAAGCAATTTTTCTATGATAAGAAAAATTTAATTTAAAGTTCTCTTAAAAATTGACCTTGTGTCACATCCTGTCCGTGGAAGACAAGTTAGGTAAATATACACATTCTGCAATTCCAAACCAAATCTTTTGTTGGATAAGTGGAGGAAAACAATTGTTTAATACATCTCTTCGTTGATTCAGTTAATACAATTAACGTAGCGTTTGTTGTTTCTATCTTCGAGTCGAGTAATATACTTTTTTCAGAGGATTTTAATAAAACAAATCGAAATAATTGAACATATATAAAAATGCAAACGGTATATCTCGAATATGGACAGCAAAATCCATGAATCAACCCCCAGTAGACTGATGTGAAACTTTGAAAATGATCACGAATATACAAGGTCAACTGAAAAAAGGCTGTAGTGTGTAACGACAAAAAGGATATAACAGCCAAGTTTAATGAGCTAATTTTTACGAATCAGTAGTGAATATTTTTGGCTCTAATATTTATTTCTTGACTTAGTTTATTTTTTATGACAGTCAGATACTCTGTACCCTGTTAAAAACCGTAACTTACAAGAACCATTCTGAAAACAGTTCAGAAATCTACAAAACGTGTTTAGTGTTACCCTCAATTTATTCCAGAAGCAAATGTTTCTAGCGCATTGTAATGTCTTCTGTTATAAAACATGAGATGGACACCGCATAGTAGCCACCATTATCGTGAGAGTTTCCATAAACAGGAATTTTCCGGTATGACAGATATACATGAAACATCAAGTCATCTATCTATCCAAATAATAATCCATTTCTTTCTATGGGTCATTTTCTCATTCATTTATTTATTCATTTCATCTTTTCTCATCATTTGCTAAGGAAACATTTTTGTTTTATTCTCTACGATGTAGCAGGTAATTTTCTCTGTTTTTATCTGCCATATTTTGTCATCTCTGAAGGCTTGAGTGATTGGGCTGAAATGTCATCTTTCTCAAGTATCTGATTATTTTCCTTTTCCTTCAAAAAGTGCCACAGTTTTTCTGCTGATATCATTTGTTTACATATCCCGGCTTGTTTTGATACTAGTTTTCAACAATTCTTTTTTGGTTGCTTTCAGCTATGACGTTCCTGCTCGTCTCATATTATTAACTCCTTCCTTCCTTCCTTCCTTCCTGTTTTTTTTTTCTTTTAACATTATTCTAGCTCTTCTTTCATTATCCATTGCTCTTTTCTGCATTGTGGGATTCTTTTATCTCCTTCCCAGACCTTTTCTGGGATTGAACCCGTGGCAAAATAACTAACATGCAGGACCGTAACATCGTAGTGTGACTTTGAACTTTATAGTCTCGCTATTCTGTATACGTTCGGACAAATACCCTTGAGAAAAGTATCCATACATCTACGGTTACATAGTACCATAGCTGTCTATCTATATGGATAACGTTGGCATGAATAACCCATGAACTTTGATATGCCATTAAACATAGAAAACAAACCAAAACCAAACCCTTTTCTTTCGGATTTCTAAATCACTTTAATTCTTTTTTTTTTCTGTTTCCCCCTGCTTTTAATAAATAAACAATTTATGGAACTTCAACTCTGGGAATCCAAACACGAGTTTTCATATTACCGCTATTGGCTGAATAAGTAAAATGTTCCTTTTTAAATCTTTTATTAAACTAAAATTACGTTGTAAAACAGAGAAGTGTTCACCGAGAAATACACCTTTAACCATATGTTTTAATTTAATTTCATATAAAGCAAAAGATCTTATCATTCTAGTAGAAAGATATTCAAACATTATTGTTAGTAATAGGGGATACTTACTACTAAACTCTATAGTATGGTTGAAACGATGAGAAAAATCTACGTGAAATAACTTTAAAAGACATCGTTCACCAAAAGAAATTTAAAAGAAAATCTCTGTTGTAGATCGTTCATAAGTAAGCAGGCCATTTTCGATCATTCATAAAATATAATTTACTTCTTAACCAAAGATAAATAGGGTTTTCTAATTTCCAATAGAATATCATCTAATCAAAATGGATATTTGTTGGATGGTAGAAAATATTCAACAATAACGCATAAAATAATTTTGCGAAAATAATTTTGCGAAAAAAAATTAGTTCGAGTTTAAACTCACAAATTCTTGGTATCAACTCCCGAGTCAATAAAGATGACATAATCCTTTTCAGCATTAAATCCGGAAAGACGGTTTAGGATTCTTCGTTTAATGACATATAAACCTTCTTGGGTAATCTAATGCCAAAGCTATCCTTCCAGATGTTCAGCAGTGATGCTATTTAACCCATAGCTGGGAAAATCTAGAAAGAGTAAAATTCTAATTTAGCAAATTCAAATAGAAAACAAAACATAGGCCAGCGATAAGGATAAGGATCATGTCATATCTTGCATGAAATGACACATTAAATGGCGAACTTTGGTGAGGTGTTTTATTGTAATTAGAAGACACTTTTTTTTTCAGTTATGCTTATCTATCAAAGATAAGAAGATTTTTTTATGATTTGCACTACGAATAATCAACTAAAAACTTATATTGAAAATAATCCAATTAGATGTTCTTTTTTTTAAATAGTAAAATCTACATCATTGAAACTTTTTAACTCGAGAATAAAAGTGAACATTTTTCTGAGACCAAATATATCATTAAATACATGGGTATTGGTAATTAATTAATTATTGGACTGTTACTTATTGATATTTCTTTTATTTCTGGTTAAATATTATACAATAACTGATATTATTTGGAGTTTTGGTAGACCAGAATCTACATTATTTTAACTGAGTTTCCCCCCCATATATATATATATATATATATATATATATATATATATATATATAGATATATATATATATATATATATATATATATATATATATATGTATATGAATTGTTTTCTTAATTTTGGATCATTGCATATTCATAATTTCACTAAAATATTTTCAGTATGTAAAGTTTGGCAATAAGTAATTGCTAATAATGTCAATTTTCATTATGAAATAATTCACAAGAAATAATATGATTATGGTAATAATGATCATTTTTTAAACTTGATATGGGTTTTATGTATTATGATTGGTACTTTGTATGCCGAGATAGTAAAATATTTATCAATAATGGACCTGTTATAACTATTTTTATATGTTATTCGTTGTAGACTTCTTCTTCTTCTTCTTCTTCTTCTTCTTCTTCTTCTTCTTCTTCTTCTTCTTCTTCTTCTTCTTCTTCTTCTTCTTCTTCTTCTTCTTCTTCTTCTTTCGTGAAATGAAAAAAGCAACCAAGAAGAAGCTAAAAGTTCAGAAAAAACATGTGAAGTTGATGCCAATTAGATATTGTACGTAAGCACTTTATGTTCTAATGATAAAAACATATAAACAATAATATGTCATTATTTTACTATAACAAAAAATATATATTAATTTTATCTCCTAAACCAGTTCTCAATATAATAGTATATGGAAAGGTAATGTCTTATTTTAATTTGTAACCATATTGTTTGTAATCCCAAATGATCTTTCTGCCAAATCCAGTTTCTCAATAAGCCAAATCAATTCTCAGAAAGCCAGAACCAATATTCTTTTTTTCAGATGCGATTGATTTCCATCAACTCAGCCTAACATGCTTTTATACAAATCGGAGGGATTGGGCCGAACGGATAGCAAAGTTATCAGAATCAATGCCTTTCACAAAGTGGATGTTTTTGCTCGCTACGAAATCTACTGGGCTATAATTTTATTCAGTGTATATATTTACCTAAAACACTTACAACGGACAAAATACGAGGCGAGATCATTTTTAGAGCAGAGTATAGCTGGTTTGAATTAACAATTTCCCTTTTACTTGAACGATGGATGTACGAATGTTAAACGGTGTAGTTTGAATTTATGTTTAGTCATCACTATATATATATATATATATATATATATATATATATATATATATATATATATATGTGTGTGTGTGTGTGTGTGTGTGTGTGTGTGTGAATGCACGCATATATATATATATATATATATATATATATATATATATATATTTGTGTGTGTTTTTCAGTCTATGAATCTCTGCCTCTGACTGTCTGTCTGTCTGTCTGTGTATATATATATATATATATATATATATATATATATATATATATATACAAGTGTGTTTGTGTGACTGTGTGTGAAAACGTGTATACTTATATGGTTGTGTATACGTATTTCGTTTAAATATAATTGACAAGACACATCCAGTTTTTGTACACTGAGCCATCGTTGTGTTGTTTGTTGTGCTGGAATTTTTGTTCCAATAAAACGAGAGAAACATACAGGCAGATGTTTTCTCATAGTGTATTTATCTGTAAAATAGTTAGCATCAAAGAAAAAGGCCATTGATCCCTCCCATGTTTAATGTTGATGGGATTCTATTGCAGAGGTGAGTCGGTTCTTTTCACTAATGGCTTCATTATATTTTTAATGTATAATTAACTTCATCTCCAACCGAGAGAAATGAGACATAGTCCATGTTCTGACGTTTGTTTATGTAAGCAAATGAGTACATTAAATTAACAAAACTCCTAAAAGGAAAGAGACAAAAATTGGTTTGAATTTGAAATGTCTTGATGTCTTTTTGTTTGTTTGTTAGGTTTTAAAGCATATCAACTTTTGTGGGTTATTTAACGCCAAATCCATTTTTATGTAAATAATATGTTCTATTTAAAAAAAATTCAGTTTAGCGTGAGTACACTGTTTAATTGTCAAACACATTTCTATTTCAAACTATTTAAGAGGTTATATATAACAATTCAGTTTAGTGTAAATACAGTTTCAATGTCAAAAACAGTTCAATTTCAAATAATTCAGTTTAGCATGAGCACGCAATTTAAATGTAAGTAGAGTTTAATTGTGAAAAATATTTCTATTTCGAGCTATTCAGTTTAGTCAAGCAGTTCAAATTTGCTAATTCAGTTTAGTATAAGAACAAATTTATTTTACACACATTTACATGTCAAAAAAGTTTTATATTAAACGATTCAGTTTAGTGTAAATACAGTTCCAATGTCAAAAAATAGTTCTATTTCAAATAATTCAGTTTAGCAGAAGCACGCATATTAAATGTAAGTACGGTTTAATTGTTAAAACACTTCTATTTCAAGCTATTCAGATTAATCAAACAATTCAGTTTTGCATAAGTGATGTGGACCCAAAGTCAGTACTTAGAAGGAAAACACAGAACACGGTATAGAGGTAAGAAAGATATATTAACAAAAGTTACAAAGGATAGTGTCCAATATTGGTAGTCGTACTCTTATACTACTTCTACTACTGCTAATCCTATTACGATGTTCCTACGGTAGTAATATAGTGCTGGAAGAGTCCATGGTGCAGGTAAGTTACGGTCTCACAACACCCCACAAAAAAGGAAAAATAGAAGTAAAACTATTAATACTTCTGCCTCTTGGGATTTACGTCGAGTGGTTGCGTAAATTTTCTTTTCTCTTCCCGAGCGTTGTATTTCCGGCGAGACTTTAGGCGTATAGAGATCGAAATGATCGAATATTGCGGGTATTTTGCAGTGATTCCTCAAATTCATTCAAACATCATTTCCTGAGCTGGTTAATATGTCATTTATGGATGTTTTTTGGTCCCTGGACAATATAGACCAGTTCGCCAATCCTTTCTTTGATGGTGCCTACTTCCCAGAATGTCATGTTATTTTTGTTGGCTTTGAAAAGAACTTTATCGCCAAGATAGAAATGTTTTTTATGGGGCAAGACAGTTTTCTTGAGCTTTGCTTGCTTTTTAGAAAAGAAAAAAAAATGCCTCGCTGAATTCAGTGAATAATTTTTCCAAATGCTTGAGTTTGTCAATTTGTTTTGTGAACAAACTGGCTTACTTTTTTTTTTTCGTGTAAGCAATCTTTCTCGATACTTGGTTGACCGTTATATTGTTTTGGCAGACTTTAATAATCTTTAATATTCCGTAGGTGTCGAATCGCTAGTTCGTCACTGATGTTGGTGAGCGGAATATTTTTGCTTGTAGTCGCTGGTGTAGGGATGACAGCTCAATTTTCTCGTCCAACACTGCTTTGTGATTGAGCGGGTCCTCTGATGTGGTGAGGACGAAATTCTCGAATCTTTCTCTCGTTATTGATGTGGGAATGGTATGGCTTTCGGCGTGAGTGCGTTTCTCGAATCCGTACATCGCCACTGATATGGACCCAAAGTCGGTACACAGAATGAAAACACGGAACACGGTTGAGAGGTAAAAAAGATATATTAACAAAAGTTACAAAGGATAGAGTCCAATATTGGCAGTCGTACTTCTAGTACTACTGCTACCCGTAGTAGGATATTACTACGTTAGTAATATAGTACTGGAAGAGGCCATGATGCAGGTAAGTTTCGGTCTCACAACAATAATTATGCCGTTAGTTCTATTTAACCCATAGATATGACCCTATCAGGTGCTACCACACCGGGACAGGGTGGTCCTGGGAGCAATGGCAAACGAGGGGTTCTCCGTATTCCCCAAAGTCATTACTGGAATTTCACCATCAGACTGTTTAATGTCATAAACAGGACACTCGTTGGGGTGGGGTCTTACCTGCAGTCAGTGTAATCTACAGCCCTAGCCGACTGGACAAGAAATATCTTGAAATCATGTTCATGTTTTACACTTCAGAAGGCAGCCAATTTTCAAACAAGTTGCATATATATATATATATATATATATATATATATATATATATATATATATATATATAATTCACCACCCATAGATTTGGTAATCTCTTTTACGAGATGCTTTGGTTCATATCTAACAAGGTAAATGAATTGCTTCTTTGTTTGATAGCGTATTAACCTTCAAATCAATCCTTGTAGAAGAACAGTGATAGGATTTACTCCATCGATAAAGGGATAAGAGAGTTCATACCTTTGCTCTGTGATATTAGTTTATAAGTGAATGAAATCGTGCGACTGGCGATCGAAATCACTTACTTTGTGACCGGAGTCCAGCACTTTAACCCTTTTTTCGTGCGGTCTCCCCCACCTTTAAGTAGATTAGAAACACTTTTTTATAATGTGTATATATAATAAAACATTGTTATAGCATAAAATACAGTTGAATATTTTCATCGTTTCACATCTATAAATTTCAAAATTTCAACAAATTTCATCTCAATTTTAATTTTGATTGTTTACTAAAAAAACAGTGATTATTACTTTTTATTTCAACTCTCTATAATTAGAAAGTAAAACTATTAATTGACAATTGTAATTAATTAATAAAAAATGGTGTTATTTAAATTTAGTTTAATTATTTGATGAATAATCATATCTTTACACCTATAAGAAGACGTTTGTTTGTTTGTTTGTTTGTCTGCTACAGAAAAGAATATGGTTGCATATAGAGTATTTCTCAATATTTATGAGGTTTAATTTTCTCTAGAAAATTCTGAGTTTTAATAATATTTATCTTCGAGTTAATCTGAAGTCAGTAAAATCTATTTATCGGCCTATACATGAGAACCTTGCAAAAACTAAAATTCTATTTCGTTCCAGAAAACCCAAACTAAATATAATGAGACACATTTTCCTGACAATTCTTTAAAAACAAATAAAACGATAATTGTCACTTTAACAAATAAAGAAGACCATTTTCATTCGATTTATTTATTCAGATAATTTTGTTTTGCAAATATTTATTTTTCATTTTTCCCTCGAAAAAATGACTGCGTTTCGTCTTTATGATGAATTTATTTCAGCTTACATGTTCACGGCGCAACAATTTAATTATAAGTGACACCAACATAATTACAACACTTTCCTATTGATGTTTCTAAGAACAGTAAATGTTTATAGAAATTTACTCTGTACGTACTTACTTCTTATCTGTATTGTATACAGAAAATTATACTTATATGTAATCGGTTCTTTTACCTGTGAACTCAGTAAAGAAGCCAATATATGTCAGGTATCAGTTCTTTATCCACCGGTGATAGATTTATATGTCCCAAAAATGATTGATATTTGAATGATGAAAATAACAGAACCTGATACGATCAACATTGACTAAATTACATCGGTAACATTAAGACTGTGATATAGCAGCTAACATATCAATCTGCTAAATAAATCTCCTAGTACAGCCTGTGATAATAGTGTATTAACTTATTCTTATCAAAAGCAATAACATAAATGTAAATGTATTAAACCTCACGAGACTTGACAGGATAAACAAGATTATCTTAATAAGTTCAAAGTTTGCCATAAAAATTCTTCTTTTTTGGAAATAAATCTGGTATAAGGTCACATTTAAGGATATTGATAAAGGATCGATTTCCTATTGCGATAAGTATATACCAGCACATCCTGTGAAGTTTAGTATGCAACACGATATCAGGTTTATTGCATATAATCTGCAAGCAGGTGAATGGTGCCAAAAATAGGTCAGTTCTTTTCAAATCAAACCCTTTATTGAATCTATATTTTTATGTTTGTTACTCTTTCCATGATGAAAGAATACTTTGCATCTGTTACTTCTGTCAGGGCATTAATCCTCATGATATTGTTTGTCTCTTCCACGGGAGAATCTTCTTGGCATGGATTGAGGAAAAATTCTATTCAAAATTGCCAGATAACAAACCATGAGAGACACTTTAAGAAGGCCCGAAACAACAACGTTGAATTGTAGCATTTTAAGAAAATACTATTGCAGCGCAAGTAAATGAGGTATCGAAAAATCCAACGGTTGAAAAAAACTTGATGGAGTAACACAATATATCTTATGTAGAACTTTTGGCGAGAGGATTTCACCCACACGACCCGAAAGGGATAGAGGTATTTTTGAACTCAATATATCTTATGTAGAACTTTTGGCCAGAGGATTTCAGCCACACGACCAGAAAGGGATAGAGGTATTTTTGAACTCAATATATCTTATGCAGAACTTTTGGCCAGAGGATTTCAGCCACACGACCCGAAAGGGATAGAGGTATTTTTGAACTCAATATATATAAAGTAAAACTCAACTGATGTAATTCATTGTAAATTTATTTCAACATCCCTTTTTCACAAATTTGATCATTAAATAGCGAACAATTCTCAATGTACAGTTACCGTTATTCTGGGAATACATTTTATCTCAATATAGAATCTCAGGAATAATTTACCCAAAAGAGAATATAACGGATAGAAAAACTTATATCGGGATTTCCTCCACGAAATGGAAAGAGAGGTACGCAAATCACAAATATTCTTTCTCCAGTGAACATCTAAAACACAAAACAGCACTATCTAAGCAAATCTGGAGTTTGAAAAATAATGGGTTAACGCCTGAGTGTCAATGGTCTATATTGAAAAAGTCAAATACTTCAAAAAGTTTTGACGGTAAATGTATCCTATGCTTAGAAGAAAAAATACAAATAATGACATATCAAGCGCCTGAAAAGTTATTAAATAAGTGATGTGAATTAATAGCAAGATGTAGACATAAGACTAAATTTAAACTATAGACTAATTATCTTAAAAAGAATTGTCCCAAAAAAAACATAGAAATAAATTGAGAAATAAGGTAAAAGAACTAAAATAAAATAAAATAAAAATAAAGAAAAGGAAACAATGTATCCAATATACGTAGACGGAAAAAAATAGGTAACTGAGGAAATACCCTTACAAAAAAAATATGTAAAAAAACACATAAAAAGTTAATTATCGAACTTAACAAAAAAAGAAAATAAATAAAATAAATAAAAAAGTTAAATTACCATAATTCCAACCGACGGTAAAATTAGAAAAAAATGAAAACAAAAATAAATAAGCAAAAAAAACCCGGAAGTTTAAAAAACGAGGAGATAACTCTTCACTCCTCTTTCTTCCGCCACGCCACCCTACGTGTCTATTCTGATTTATTTTATCCATAATATCTGAAGAAGTCCGGTTATATTTTTCTCCGTGTTTTTGGTTTACACCAGAAACACAAAACAGGATGGAAATAAATTTATAATCCTAAAATAACCGGTCTTTGGTTTTTTTCTTTAAAGAAAGTATATATATATATATATATATATAATTATTTGGTCTATTTTTTTCTCTGTTTGTGGCTGCTATGAGAGGGAACAAACGTTTACAGAAAAAAGGAGAACGATGTATGAATCAAAAATACGAAAGGAATGATGAAGTTTCTATTCACGTGGTATCCTTAATCCCTTTCTTCTGCTTTCTATGGTTTCAATGATTGAATAGAGAAGATAAAACAAAGAAGGTTCTAATCTTAAAACGAATTGTGTTTTATATTTGCTCCCCTCCTCATCCGATGATTTCAAATCACTAACAAAGCGGTGTTGGTGATTTTTCAACGAAAGATAATGAAAATATTTCAAGTAAATCATTTTATAAAAATGGCGGCATTATATGCATATGGATCGGCATTTCAATGACTTCATTGGTCGCTTCCTTTATCAAGGAATGATACTTTTTGATGATGACTGTGATATATAACACATTGAGGTTAGCTGAACAATTTTGTCACAGCCAGTGATGTCGGAAATGGTTTGACTTCTACTAGTAAGTAATACGTTAAAGTAGACTCCTATTTCGAAGGTGATATTTTAGCAAATGTCGCTGGGTGAAAGTAACAGTAAGAATGAGAAAATAGCTGATAAAGTGGGTATTTTTAGTCTACATAAGCTTACAAAAAATGTCCGCCTGTTGGTTCCTTACTTTACAAAAAAACAAAACATGTATATATATAGCAATATGCTTGTCACGGTACTTTATTATGCCCTTGGCTCCGTGACTATCATTAACGTTTCCGGGTAGTTGGTTTATCAGTCTCCACAGTGACAACGTTTTGTTTGAAAAATCAAAAGATGGAGGATGATACCATCTATCCGGAACTTTTTCAGACGGTCGGGGTGATTCATTGGAACAAGTTGCCTTGGTGTTAGCAGCTCAAAGACAAGAAAATATCTCCGTTAACAATAAACAATTATGTATTGAAACACAACTGAGTCTTTTCCTGGAAAGGCTTTAATTCTTGGAGAGATTTATTTTATTTTATTTGGTATGAACATCGGATCTCCTCAGTCTTTTCTCCCTAAAAACATGTATTTTCATAGAGGATTCTTTTGAGAACAAACATTCCCGATTTGCTAATCAATCACATATCATTTTGTATACTTTTACTACTTATTCACTGGTCAGCCAATTAAATGTGCTGATCTACGTCTGTGAGAAGAATATCCCTTCCACGTATCAGATATTGATTTGTCAACTTATCAAACCACAATTGGTTAATTAAGGATCCTATCCAACGACTTTCGGGTTAGTATTTCTTTTCCCTTTAACCGAAACAAAATTCTAAGAGCTTATCTTTTAACCCCAACGCACTGACAAACCCCGAAGTTTGTTTAGCTTTTGTTTTAACCATTTGAAAGTTCAGTTAATTGACTTTTCAATTTCTTTCAAAGTATATAAGCTTTTTTTTTAATGCTGATATGAAAGGAATAATTACGTTTTCCTAAAAAATGTGTATATCACATTCTCCATAAGTTTTTAGTACCAGTGAAATCATAATATTGTCATACATAAACCAAGAATATGGTTTTGAGTATTTTTCTAAAAAGAGACTTAAATTGACTTAAGTATCTACGATCCATGATGATTGTTAGAACAAAGCATTTTTCATGTACCATGAGAGAATAACTCTGAAATATCTCGAAATACAAACGGGAATACAATTTTTATTAGTGAGCATGGCCTCCATAATTAATTATTTAAAATTACTTATTAATTCAGCGTCTTATATTGGAAACGAATTGAGGGAAATGAAAATCCTCATTAGGAAATGGGTATTCCTGAAATATAAGGAATCTCATACAGAGATAAATAATGAAAGAATTCTTTTTTTTACATTTGGGTTGTTAAGCTGATTAGTGGGATAAATCTTACGCCATGAATAATTTTGCAAATGCACAGGATTGGAATTATGTAAACGAACATTTCTAGTGCTTCCTAGGATTTTTCATTTATATTTTCTAGAATCAATTACATTTTAAAACAATTAAAGAAGATCTATCACTCTATCAATATCATTCCATTCACACGCTCTCGGTCTCTCAGTCGCTCTGTTCTCTCTCTATCTGTCTGTCTGTCTGTCTGTCTCTCTCACACACACACATACATACACATATCAATACACACGCCTGTACACACATACAAATACACACAAACACACGCACAAAAGACAGACATAAACACACCCACATATACACACGGAAGCACACACGCACGGATATTTACATATAAAGAATTGTGTATAACGATAGGTTTAAAAAGCGTTTTATAAATTGAAAGTGCTCAAATGATGTCCAGCAGAACAGTATGGAATCTACAAGAATTTAGGATCCCGCTTACTTACTATTATTTCATTGCTAATCGTTCCATACGTCTTCTATGCAATAGAATACACACACACACACACACACACACACACACACACACATATATATATATATATATATATATAGTATTTGTGCATGTGGGGGGCTTATGTGTGTGTGTGTGTGTGTGTGTGTGCAAGAGAGAGAGAGAGGTCTAAACAAAATTATCGAGATTAGCTTAAACGTTAAATTTAAAGATCTAAAATTCAAAAAAGTATGTGAACGCTTCTGAGCGATTTATAAAGGGATACTTTGTTGAAATGTTACTCTTCTGTCTTGACGAGTCAGTGCCAGTTTCGAAAGCATATTAACTATGATTGAGTTAGTTTAGTGCAACTCGTACTCACTAAATCTAAGAGCGGGTGACTTTCAAGCATAAATTATATGTATTATAGTTACTTGAACTTTTAATAGTTTATTAAGGGTTATTATTCGATATTTAAAACCCTAAGACAGTGTGCAAACAAATGACTATTATTAAATAGAAATATCCACTGGAAAGGATAATTAGCATCACGTCGGAATACTTGAAAAATATTAATTTACAATAGCCCCAAAATAATAATCTAAATGTACAACGAAAACATATTTCTTACTCCTTGGCATAAAATAAGCCTGGAAAGGCTGATATGCCGTTAAAATCAATAGAGCAAACAATTTGTCAACTAAGATTAACTGGATGCCAGCACATAAACAGGCATCTGAAATCAGCCGTTTTGCAAGTCAATCATCTTGTGTCATGTTTTTTTATTCTTTTAGTTTCACACAATTTTGAACTAGTGCCAAAGAAAACTATACTTTAAAAAGAAATTGTGTGACTCTCTTCGGGTTTTGATCGATAAGATATTACTGGACAATTTGTTGATGAGGTGATTTCAGTGTTTCTGTGTTCTCAAAAACTATGACCTTGTGTCAGATTAAATAAAGTCCAGTAAATATGTACTGTAACTCGTAAGACGGTGACAGAAAATAATGCTTCCTCATAATCCTTCTTAAAGAAATGATTATATCTCAAAGGCTTTCGATATGTGCACTCTTCTGAACGCATCAGAAAAATGCCAGAGAACAAACAAACTTGAATCTGGCTTTAACTCAGGAAGAATTGCGCTAATCCACTGTTAATTCAACATGTCCAGTTCAATTTATTGATAGGGTCATTTCGGTGAAGTAGATGAGGTGGGTATAGCCGTGGGGTCTGGAACGGATCAGTAAGAGGGACTTTAGCTTAAAGCAATCCAGGGACGATTCTCTGAATGAAGCGGACGATTGGTTGGATCTATAAGTCCCGGGCTTAAATCTCTCCACATCGAAAAAGGGCAAATGGATTTTTGTGCGAAAGGCAGAGTGTAATCAGATTATAAATCGATGTATTTACGGCCAAAGCTAAAGCAAATTCGACGTAGTATTAAGGTTCCGCCTGAAGGCTAAGCACAGGTTGATTTCTCATTTTGAGGCTTGACTTAGAGAAGTGTGCAGCAATCATTGTATATATATATATATATATATAAAATGTGGTGATAATGATTATAGAAAGCAATAAATTAACTCGATGATCCAAAATATTTTATCTAAGGCTGTTTGTGTCTCAATTCACGTTAATGAACTTCAGAACATCATATAAAAGTCGTTTCTCTCCCCTATTACCTTTTCATAATTCGTTGTGTAGGCGGAACTGTCTAGAGTGTATAAAGCCAATCAGTCTAGAGAAAGAAAACACTCAATGCATAATCCCAAAGATTATCTTACATGAAATTGATGCACTTTCTAACAATCGGAGCTGGAATCCCTAATATAGTCCGAAATTGGGTGGCTCTCACAAAAAAAGAATACGCTGTGCGTTTTTCCCCCGGCGATTAAGGAAATAATCGTGTTTTTTTTTTTCTTTACAAGACATCGACCTAATCCCATGTGGTTGGTTTCGCTTTGGCACCTTATTAGTTATCCATTGCTCATCGTGTCTCAAAATCAGTTATTTATTTTTAATCGAATTAAATTTTCAAATACCTTTTAACAACCTATAGCCAATCAACAAGCAACCTCATGATTTTTCGTGTTTTTTATAGCTACCTCCGCCTAAATTGAGCCCTTGACTTGTGCCTATTAATACCTTTTTTACAAATATCCTAATATATCAATTATACCAGGTTGTTAAAGATTTTTGTATTGGGGTAAAATACATTAATTCGAAAGAAACATGATTTTCTATAAAATAGTTATAGTAAAGAAATAAAAAAGATATATCAATCTATTTTACTTTCGCGTTTGACTATAAACCTTAGTAAATGGGAAACGATCAGGGTGTTTTTTCTATGATGGTTTATCATATTTACTTTGGAACAAATATATTTCATTTGTTGATACTCATAATGATTAACCAAGGCCAAATTGATTGAAAGGAAACGGAAGTTTGTAACTACCGTATATGTTTGCATGCCTTGAAAAACAGTATTCAATATTCTGGCTTTTAAAAGGACTCGAAAACCGAATCAATTATATGCAGTGATTCAATATTAGCCATTACTCAGTATGAAATAACGAAAAAAGAATTAATAAGAATTATTTTTAACGTGCAATTGATGAATAAGAAACATGAATAATAAAAAATAGACTCAGCAGCAACACCCCACAAGACACCAACTGTACGGCCACCTGCCCCCTATCACGAAAACTATCCAAGTTAGACGAACCAGACATGCAGGACACTGCTGGAGAAGCAGAGATGAACTCATAAGAGATGTACTCTTATGGATCCCCACACATGGCCGCGCAAATGCAGGACGACCAGCTCGAACGTACATTCAGCAGCTATGTGAGGATACAGGTTGTTGTCCGGAAGACCTACCTAGGGAGATGAACGATAGGGAGGAGTGGCGAGAGAGGGTCAGGGATATCCGTGCTGCCAGCACGATATGATGATGATGATGAAAGTATAAGAAATGATACTCTAACTTGCTAATGCACTTAATTCTAGTAGTGAATAGTGATTTTAGATATGAATATTCTAGTAATATAATATTTTAGTAATTTTAGTTCGTAGTAATTTTAGTAATGAATAGTAATTGTGTACATCGAAAATTATATCGGGTACATTTAAGATAGAATACTGATAAAAGTATGTATGTGTAACTGTTGATTATGTAGGTATGTGTGCATTTTATCCTGTCACTCAAGTTGTTATACTGGTACCTTGTAACACAATACTTTCTGAAGGATAGAAAATAAACATATCAAAGAAGAGATAAAATTCTTTGGAGGGGTCATGGCCAAATAGCTCACTCCCGCCCTGATAGATATTAACGTTTTGATAAATAATCCATAATGGAGAAGAAACTCTGAAATAAACCAAAGACATCAAGGTTTTATTCACAGAGAATGGTGTTTTCATGTATAACCTGAGAGTTCAATAACACCCAATAATATAGAGGGGATCTTTCTTTTAGATTCATATAGCCAAGTTGACTAAGTCCCTTTGAATACATTGAGTGCATCTTAGTACCATCTAAGTGTGTGAAAACGAGTGAGTAATGGTGAATCAAATTATTATTATTAAATAGCAATACTTTATCATATCTACCGAACCCCTCCGCTCGGGCAGGATATGACACAAGGTCAGTTTTTAAGCGGAGTTTAACAGGTTTGAATTCAGAGTTTTCCTTATCCTAGACTAGTTGCTAACAAAGGCTATTTACCCATAGCTGGAGGGAGAATAATTGGATTCATACCTTTCGCAAGGGTATTAGTGCTATGTGAAATGCAATCGGTCTCGTCCAGGATTTGAACTCGTATCGCCGTGTCCATTTCCTACGACGATAACCATTACGCCATAGGCACCTCCATAACTCTGGAATTAAATAGCGATACTTTATGCCATTTTACTGTTTGCAAAACACGATTAATATTGAATAGTATTATTAGTAATGAATTGAAATAATTATAACCATTTAACTGTGTAAAAGAGATAGCAATACTAGTATAAGAACAAATTAGTTTTAACTCATTTAAAAATGGAATTACCTACAAACTATTCACCTACAAATCATATATGTATACTCATTTAAATGTATGCAAATGATTAATATTTAACTGTGTGCCAAAAGAACAAAAACCAGCTTAGGATTTTTCAAATAAATTATCAACAAAATGTCTTTACAAATCATTCATTTATAATGCACATGTATACTGGATTTGGCTTTAAATAACCCACAAGGATTGATATGCCATACGACCCAACCAAATTTAATCAAATTTTAGACTAATATTATTGAAATTAGTCAGTGGGATTGACACACTTCAATTTTTTTCCTCATTATAAAAGTAGTTTGTCACTGATGTTGTCATCAATGGTCTGTTGCAAAGTGACGACATAAGATGACCAATTCGAGTTGGTCGTCACAACGAACATGTTTGTATTAATCTTTCTTATATACATCGAGCAGGATGCAACACAAGATAAAACTAGTTGGATTTCAGGGTTATCCTTCTGATATGTTAAAAAAGGCTAAAAAAATTGCAATTATTCAAATGAACTGTGTGAACAGAGTTCAATCCCAGACACCACCCCCAAATGGTATTTAATACCTCCTTTCTTATTACTCTGATTATAAGGTACGGATCAGAGGTAAGTGGAGTAATCAAGGGAAAAAAGTAGCACCCTCAGTTACCCATCAGGTAGGAGTTATTATAAAGGCTGCCTTCGGGTTGCCCTTGACTACGGTCGACTAAATTAGTTAACTTATGTATGTATATATATTTCTATGTATGTATGTATGTATGTATGGTCTATCGATCTCTATTTCGTGATATACCTGAAATTATATCAGATGAAAGATGTCTCTATATTTCAACGATGCCAGCATGATTCAAACTAATTAATTAATATTCAATTAGGGAACAAATTACACATATATTGGCCAAAAAAATCATTTTAGCGAACTTCTTTTATTTTTGTATATTTTTATCTAAGAGTCAACGACTAATGTAAATATTTTTCTTCGGCACTTTTTGAAATACAATCTAAGATGATTTTAATTGTTTCACAAGGTACATTTTTCTTTGCTTTGTCTCAAGATGAAATAAGTATAGACTTGGTTTGATTTAGATTGGTTAGTTATTTGATTTAATAGCATATCAACCTTCATGGGGTGTTTAAAGCAAGAAGATTCTTGTAGAATAACATCGTTGTTAAAACTTAACCGATAGTTTGCTGAATGAAGAGGTTCATGTCTTTTCCAAGGGTATTAACCCGAAAGTGAACGAACGTTATAGCTTGGCTGGAAATCGAACTCTGTTAGTTCAATGTCACAGTCATCCACGTTAGCCTCAAAGCCTCGGGGACTTTCCCCAAATAGGAATTTTTAAAATCTTTCAGTCAGCACGGATAAGAAAAAACGATATTCCAGATGCATTATTCTGTCAATGATTCTTCCCGCCAAGTCAGAATTTAAAAGAGAGTGTACACAAACTTGTACATATATACGCATATCTATCAATCTATCAATATATATATATATATATATATATATATATATATATATATATATATAGTAAGATAGGTAGGTCCACGAAGAGATTTGTATTTTTTAGAATTTATCTTTTTTTTTATTTGGTTCTTACATACGTTTATGTTCCCATCCAGTTGGTTTCCTCAGCGTATATATATATGGCGCAAGGCCTTGGTAATGAGGTACTCAGTGAGATTAGAACTCACTTGTGTTTGTAGTTTGAATGATTTTCCGTTGGTTATGGGTTTATATAGAGGTCATCTTGTCTTTGTGTAAGTGTGTGTTTTACCTTAGCCTGCTTTACTCCTCATTGATATTTTATATGTTTTTCTCGTTGTGCATGTTTGTATGATTCTTTTGTTATGTTCTTCTCGTGGTTTTTGATTTCACTAACAGTTTTTTTCCTCTGTATGTGTGTGTGTGTGTGTGTGTGTGTGTGTGTGTGTGTGTGTGTGTGTGTTGAATATTTTTTGTTAGTGTATATGTGGTAGTGTGGTTTGAAATTTACTGGTAACTATAGATAGATAGATAGATATATATGTGCTCGTTAAATGATATCTAAGAGAAAAATGAAATGTCTGAAATAGTAAACTCTATTAAGATAAAATCTGCCTGTTTTCATCTACTTTTAAAAGTCCACAAACGTGAGACAATTTTCTAATTAACTGACACATGAACCAAGAATGTGAATATCTAGATTACTTCATACGATCACTTGCAATCGAAACAACGTCCAGTACACAGGATACAACGGACAAACTGAAATATATTCAAATAATATTACGTAATGCGATCAAGTTTACAATAGATGTTGCATTCGTAAATTCATCCGTAATGTGGATTATGTGAATGCTTAAGTTACAGAACATCTAAAGGATCACTCACAAAGGAAACGGTTTTAATAAACCGTGAACAATCATCTATTTGAATCGAAAATACATTTTACCGACAAATGATTTTGCAAGGAGTATGATACTGTCCCTTAATATGCCACTAGTTTCACTGGAACAATTGAAATGATCTTGATCTAACTTTCAACTCATTTGAACTACTTTACACAAGATATATTGACAATAAATACGGACGGTAAAAAAAAAACGAAACATCTGGAATTATTAACTAATTTTTCAATGATACCCTACGGTATTAATTTGATCTTGAAAAATCAGTACAATCAGACTTATTTTAGATATTAATACAGCAGCTATGTGAGGAGACAGGATGTAACCCAGAAGACCTGCCGGAGGCGATGAACGATTGGGAAAAGTGGCGAGAGATGGTCAAGGATATCGGTGCTGGCGGCTCGACATGATCATGATGATGATGATGATGATGATATACTATATATATTAATTAAGATGGTAGATAATCATTTAGGGTTTATATTTTTTCAGCTTATCTTTTTTGAGAATGAGATAACGCAACTGTGGTTGTAGGCAGTTTAAGAACTGTCCTATGTCTCCGTTTGTGCGGGTTCATCTGACAACCTTCAGTACTTTTCCTGGCGTCGTGTACGCAGGCGTAGGCCATTGCTACTGGTTTGAAGTGTAGACAAAACTGCTGAGGATCACGTGACGGTCGATCCACCAAGCTCTATAAATATATCAATGTTTGGTGCATTTTAAGACTCCGACCTACAAGATGAAAGAAACGTTTTTTTTTAGTAAAGGGTACTTATTCTTTATTTGTATTGATTCAAATATTGAAGCCGTTTCTTTTTTTGTGTAATGTTTTAAAATATGAATGAAAATTAGCTCTTTGTGGGATTGTTTTGGTCTTATATACATTCGTACGTGACTAGTAAAGGCATAGACAGCTATCGATTATTTATTGGTCATATGCAAGTCAAACCTCTCCTTTTAAATAAAACGCAATTTTTCCAAAGATGCGGTCTTGTACATACTACTATATGGATGTACCACATCGACGATGACTGAAATTTTAGAGAGAAAGTTTGACAGCATTCGCACAAGAATGCTACGCGTTGTATTGAATAAATCCTAGAAGCAACATCCCAATAAACAATTGCTGTACAGCCACCAACATCCCATCTCAAAAACTATACATATTAAACGAACAAGATGCGCAGGATTAACTCATAAGCGATGTTTTACCATTGACCCTTTCGAACAGACGAGTAAGTGTTGGATGACATGCTGGAAATTATCTACAACTGCTCTATGCGGACACAGGATGTAGTCTAGAAGACCTGATGGAAGCGATGGACGAGAGAAACGACTGGTGGCAGTGATTTTGCACGACGTGGTGATGATATATATATATATATATATATATACTCCCCTACCCCCGTAGGGTTGAGTTATTTAGCGAATGAACTAATAACGTTGCCATTAGCGTTTATTGCAAGGCTCTTCCTATACATATGAATTGAGCTCTCGGTAGCCGTTTAGCGGATGTATGTAAACAATCGTAATTGGGATTTATGACCGTTTAAAATTTACTTCGGTGCTATTAGTACCTCGTGGATGAGAGCTGGAGTCTCAGATTGACGTTTGAGTCAACCAGGTTTCGATCCCAGCTACGGGAAGCTAGTATGTCTAGCCATACTTATGAGTTCTGATAGAACGAGACAGATCTGTCTGTGGATGACTATATATATATATATATATATATATATATATATATATATATATATATATATATATATTAATTTGATAGGACAAACAAGGGTGAAATAGTTGGTAATATCTATATAGACAGATAAAAGAGGCATTATATTTCTAGATTATTGCGTGTCATTAATTAATTATATATATATATATATATATATATATATATATATATATATATATATATATATATATATATATATATATATGAGAGTAAGTAGGTATTGTATGTAAGCGTGTTTATGTCTGTGTCTCAAAATATTGAAAGTTACAATTATATAGACATTATATACAAACATGTGCAGGCAAACACACAAGCATGTGTGTCTGTATGTGCGAGCATGTAAAGTTGTGTGTGAATGTGTGTAGGCTTCTTGAGTATTGATGTGCACATGCCATTGAATCCACACATTCTTTGGATTTTTTAAATCCAAAAATAAGTTATTGTTGTTTTGAGTTTCTATCCTGTACTCATGTTAGTTTTATTAAGGAAAAATCTTTAAGAAAATATTTTTACTTCCTTCTCTGTTGCATTTCTCCAAAGCACCAATCTTTTTTTTTTAAATATTTACCCCGAATTAAGCTGAATATAGTAAATATTTTGGATAACTTTGCATTAGAAGAGACATGGAACTGTAAACATTTAAAAAAATAAGTGTGTGTATGTCTGTGTGTGTTGTGTGTTGTGTGTGTGTGTGTGTATGTGTGCGTGTAGATGGTGTTCTCTATAAAAACATGAATGAACTATTTTACGAACTAATTATGTCGTAACTTTTTAGTTATACAATCCCTCTATCATCTATTAGTATAACAGTGAACTTTCAAATTGGTAATAGAACATGTTAGCGATACGAGTTATCTTCTCTTGTCTTTGTCCTGCTTTACCAACAATTTAGGTCCTGGTCATTCGCGCTGATCACCATGTTGTTATTACCAAATTTGGACTTGGGCACCTTGTAATATCAATGCTGATCCTCTGTCAGGTCCCTAACACCTCGGTCCTCGTCTTTAGTTATTAGTAGAGATCTAAGATAACTTGCTCCGAGGTAATGCACTTATATGAGCACGGAATGTCTACTGATTTGATATTGTATCTTACGAACAGTATTTACTCTGTCCCCACGTGAAAAGTTCATGCGAAAGGATGACAGGAAAATTAGGAGCAATAATGGTAAGCACAAAGAATCGGTTCTATCAGAAAGATGATGGCGCTTTGGGAATCGAGAGTGATTGACTCGTGTCTTGCACTGAACATGCCAGATAACAAAGAGTAACAACAAGTAAGTGCTCCCGCCAATATATTAATCATAGGGCTTTCAAGTGGATAAAAGAAAGAAAGAAATAAAAGTGAGAAAAGGAGAAAAGATCGAAAGGAAATTGGAAACGAGAAAAATAGAACAGGTACTAACAAAATAAGGAGACATAAAAATACGCATATATATATATATATATATATATACAGAGAGAGAGAGAGAGAGAGAGAGAGAGAAAGAGACACAGAGACAGAGAGACAGTGAGGGAGAGACACAGACAGAGAGACAGACGAACATAGACTGAGAGAGAGAAAGGCCGAGAGAAAAGGAGAGAGAGTGAGAGAGAGTGAGAGAGAGATTAAGGATGTCAGCAGTATTTCTGGCAAAAGAGTAAAGGATAGATAAATTGACAGATATGAAATGGTTTGGTTGTTTTGTATGGCATATTAACTCTAATGGGTTATTTAAAGCCAACTTGTATATATATATATATATATATATATATATATATATATATATATATATATATTATATTATTTTAAATTCTATAGTTTGTTGGTATCATTATTATTAAACAATAAAGATCTCATTCATTGACACCCAGTAACATGGTTTCTTTTATTGATGTTTATCATTAATAATTATTGGCAGCAATAATGATCTTATTAAAAGATAAAACATTTTTATTTCACCTATAGATAGAACCCGAACAATTACTACCTTCCGGGTCACGGTGCGTCCGAGGGCGATGACGCTTTACTCTACATTTCCTAAACCCCAAGACTGGAGCCTTCCTATTAGCTGCAGGTTAATGCCATACTCAGAACAAGATAGATAGATAGATAGATAGATAGATAGATAGATAGATAGATATAAATACGTTTGAAAGAACACAATTGTAAAAAAAGAGATCAAATGAAGATATGTGTTAATGAAAAATAAAAGAAACGGCATAGAGAAATCGAAAGATTGAGTGATGTACACTCAAACAGGCATGCAGATAGATAGATAGATAGATAGATAGATAGATAGAACCCGACTGAGATAGATAGATAGATAGATAGATAGGACCCGACTGAGATAGATAGATAGATAGATAGATAGGACCCGACTGAGATAGATAGATAGATAGATAGATAGATAGATAGGACCCGACTGAGATAGATAGATAGATAGATAGATTCAGAGATAGATAGATAGATAGATAGATAGGACCCGATTGAGATAGATAGATAGATAGATTGAGAGATAGATCGATAGATAGATAGGACCCGACTGAGATAGATAGATAGATAGATAGATAGATAGATAGGACCCGACTGAGATAGATAGATAGATAGATAGATAGATAGGACCCGACTGAGATAGATAGATAGATAGATAGATAGGACCCGATTGAGAGAGATAGATAGATGGATAGATAGATAGATAGATTGAGAGATAGATAGATAGATAGATAGATAGATAGATAGGACCCGACTGAGATAGATAGATAGATAGATAGATAGATAGATAGATAGATAGATAGATAGATAGGACCCGACTGAGATAGATAGATAGATAGATAGATAGATAGATAGGACCCGACTGAGATAGATAGATAAATAGATAGATAGAAACCGACTGAGATAGATAGATAGATAGATAGGACCCGACTGAGATAGATAGATAGATAGATAGATAGATAGATAGGACCCGACTGAGATAGATAGATAGATAGATAGATAGGACCCGACTGAGATAGATAGATAGATAGATAGATAGATAGATAGATAGGACCCGATTGAGATAGATAGATAGATAGATAGATAGGACCCGACTGAGATAGATAGATAGATAGATAAATAGATAGATAGGACCCGACTGAAATAGATAGATAGATAGATAGATAGATAGGACCCGACTGAGATAGATAGATAGATAGATAGATAGATAGATAGGACCCGACTGAGAGAGATAGATAGATAGATAGATAGATAGATAGATAGATTAAAAAGCTTACACAGATAGATAGATAGATAGATAGATAGATAGGACCCGACTGAGATAGATAGATAGATAGATAGATAGGACCAGACTGAGATAGATAGATAGATAGATAGATAGATAGATAGATAGATAGATAAAAAGAAATAAGCAGATAATTTGATTGAATAGGTGACTTTTTTAAAAGTCAGGAAATGCACAAGAAGGATGAAAAAAAAATTGCAGAAGTGAAAATACACATGGAAGAAAGAAAGAATACGAAACTGGAGAAAAAAAAACATGATTTTATTTAGTTTTTTTTTTTTTTTGTCTTTTAATTACCTATTTATTTGTCTCCGTTTCATTTTTTTCATTCCTTCTTCAAAGCCAGAATTATCCCAAAATAGGAGCCCTATTTATTTCATCTTTACTTTCCTTCAAATGGCTTTTTATTTAAAAATATCATAATTTAATATCTCCAATTAATTTAATGATTCAACTTTCATGGGTTATCTAACGCTAAAACATCTTTGTCGAAGAACACTCATCGTAATGTTTGAAATATAGCGGGGATATGATTGAAAGGGTTCATACGAGGTGCATACGATAAGTTTCCAGACTTTTTGCGTATAGGCACTTTTATTGATAGCATACATATGAAACCCTAGTCCCCTTCCAACTAATCTCCTCCGGCTGCAATAAACTTGTTCTACCGTTCCAGTAACTTCTGGAAGGCGCCATGGAAGTCCTCTTGTATGAGCGTGTCAATGACCTTCGTTACAGCCTCTTATATCTCCTCAATTGTCTCATAACGACAGCCTCTGAGCTTAGGGAATAACCAAAACTCACAGGGAGCAAGGTCTGTACTACAAGCAGGCTGAGGAACTGTCTTGATGCCCACCTTGGTCAAATAGTCTGTGGCAAGGATGGAGTTGCGGACTGGTGTATTGTCCTCGTGGAAATGCCACTGAGCAGATTTGAACAGTACTGGCCTCTTCCCAAGGAATCTCTTCCTAAACTCCTTTAAAACCTCAACATAGTAACACTAACCGTAACCGTTTGGCCAATCAACTCTAGTGTATTGACTTCCTTACACTTCCTGCACCTCTCATCATCCATCACAGACTCACTGCTTTCCTTGAATCTCTTATGCCACTCAAAATTGATGCTTGATTCAAGCAAGATGGTTTAAAAGCAGTCTGAAGCAATCCATATGTTTCTGTGTAATTTTTCCAAGTTTGAAACTGAATTTTATTGCATATCGTTCTCCTAAAGTGTCAGATTTAATTCTTGAAATTAACCAGCTGTGACAATAAGGCTTTAGTAGGGTCTATTCCAATTGCTGCTGTAACTGTTCCTTTGAACCTGAAATCATAAAAAATTGTTCAGTCATCTCAGAAGATGTATAGCAATAACATAGAGTTTACGACAATTTTAAATGCCATACGAAAAACGTTTGGAAACATCGCATGCCCCTCGTACCTTTCCCACTGTATTAGAACAAAATGTAATTCCTTGACGTGATTGGAGTTCAAACTCGCTTAATACTAGTTTGCAGTCAATTTTATTAGTCTCTACGCCACAAGGATTTTCCCTTGAGTGTTGAGAGAAAAATAAATGAAAGGAACCAGGATAAATAGTTAACTCTACGTTAGTGGCACAATACCAGAAGACTCCCTGCAAGAAACGGATATATGAATCTGTATCTGTCAGTCTTTCTCGCAATCTATTATCATATTCAAGGTTACTAGTTATCAATTACGCTTAGCTTTATTGTGGCTTAAGTCCAGATTTATGGGGGATGAAATTTGACTTTGTAATAATATGGCAGCCTAATTCTTGCATTTGTTTAAAATTACGGAATACCCTTTAAACATTGAACTGAATAACAATGTTTTTTTTTTTAAGCCGGACTTGTTAAACATTTTTCTATCAGTTATTTACTTCACTGATTTCTGATAGTATAATAATTATTGTTTGATTTCTTTATCCAGTGATATATTAGAATTGTGGGTTATTTAAAGTGAAAGTTATCCCCATTGAGGAACAGTAGCGATGCTATTCGGAGGAAAATATCTTCAGCATCCTTCACTCTTGTGTTTCTCTGACGTGCCATACTGGTTTTTCTACTAAGACAAAAATTGAAAAATGTCAACTAAGAGTATTGCAATAACATATTCAGTCAATATATATATATTTATATATATATATATATATATATATATATATATATATATATATATATATATATATTAGGGTTGACACGAAGTTATATTAATAGTTAAGCAGTTAAGATAGGATTATCCATTAACTAGACGGTTAAACAAACTCACTAACGATGTTAAAAAAATTTCGTTTCTTTCTTTGTATTTTTTAGTATTATTTACTGCAAGTAATAACCTCTCCGAAGATTTTCTTGAAATGTCTAAATAGTGGCTTGTAAGATATTGGTTGGGTTTGAAGAAAAGAAATTGAATTAGTTTTAAAAAGAAAGGTGGAAATTTTAACAATGATATAGAAGAAAGTTTATCATTTGAGAGAGAGAGAGAGAGAGAGAGATAGGGTGGAGAGAGACAGAGAGAGAGAGAGAGAGAGGGCATGAAGAATTCGATTAAAAGGGAAGGGAACACAAGAAATAGAGATGGTAATGTGGGGTACAATGAGACGGAGAAACGGAAGAAATAGAAGGAAAGGAACAAAAAAAAAAATAATCTGATGGGAAAAAAACAGAAGAATGAAGAAAAATGGAGAATGTTTTATAGGATTGTTATTTGCATGAACATTTTTTTCTTTGATAAACGGAGTTCTCGATGACTGCTTTGTTTTTCTTTGCGTTCTTTTTAATTGCATATTAACCTTGGTGGGTAAAGCTATGCTTATATTAGAACAATATTGGTACAATTTAATCCATAGCTGAGGTGATAATGAATTTAATGGTATTAGTCTGAAAGTTTACATAATAACGTGACTAGAGTTTGAACACGATCACTACAATGTTACACTCTTGCACATTAGCTACTATGCCACGATGTTTCTCCCTCTTTATGTTTCATTCTCACAAATCAGTATTTATATGAGTTCCAGACAGAGTTGAATTTAGTAAATACTTATAAAACTGTGATCTATTCAAACAAACGACTGCTCAAAACTAAGAGTGTTCCAGAAACACTAAATCTGCAGAACATACAAAGATGGAGGGTCTATCTGCAAAAGGCTGCCCTCCTTTTCGAAACAAAATATTGGTTTTATCGGCCCTATACGGCATCACTATTGATCATTTACCAGACAGAACTTAAATCCACCAAACATATTTGCATTTTCTATTAAATTCCGTTACTCTTGATTTAACTAGAACATCTACTAATCATATCAGACGGTAGGAAAAATGTTATCACTGATCGAACAGTAACTGTGGTTGACGTAGTGAAAGATTTGTGAGAAATATGATAAATGTATTTTGATGGCATATCAGGTTAAATGTTCCGTTAAAAAGAACAATAATAATAATAATAATAATAATAATAATAAACTGTCCTAGAAAATAACACACAAAAACTCCTATAGGACTCTGACATACACACGGATCACCTAATCTCGGACAGAAGACCAGACTTTATAATAATCAACAAAAAGAAGAGAACTTGCAAAATTGTCGACTTTACTGTCCCGGCTGACCACAGAATAAAACTGAAAGAATGTGATAAGAAGAATAAATACTTCTACCTTGCTAGGGAATTGAAAAAAATCTATGTAACATGCAGGTGACAATTATACCAATTGTAATTGGCGCGTTTGGAAGAGTAACAAAAGGTTTACTATAGTGACTGGAGGACATGGAAGTTAGCGCACGAGTGGAGACCATCCAAACTGCTACTTTATTCAGGACGGTCATGGAGACGTGAGGAGACTTGCTGTCACTCAAACTCCCGTGAAGGACCATCAGTTAACGCTGATGTGAAAAAAACTGTAATGAGTAAATAATAATAACAATAGCAAATGTAGGTTATGTGATAATAATAAGCGAATGCAGCAAATTAGCACAGAAGGAGAATAAGACTCGACACGATTGGGTGGGAAAGGTGATCCACTTGGAGATGTGCAAGAAATTTAAATTTGACCATACGAACAAATAGTATATGCACAAACCAGCAGCTGTCCTAGAGAATGACACACATAAACTCTGTCCTGGCGGACCACAGAGTAAAATCGAAAGAAAGTAAGAAGAAGGATAAGTACCCCGACTTTGCTAGGGAACCAAAAAAAAAAAACAGCAGAATATGAAAGTGACTTTTATACCAATTATAATTGGTGCTCTTGGTACGGTCAACAAAGGATTATCGAAGAGACTAGAGGACTTGAAAATAAAAGGACGAGTTGAGTCCATCTAAACTACTGCATTATTGAAATCGTCCAGAATACTGAGAAAAGACCTGGAGAGTTGAGGAGAGTTGCTGTCACTCAAACTCCAGTCAAAGACCATCAGTGAAGGCTGGTGTAAAAAACTTTCATTGAATAATAATAATAAATTCTGAGAATAATTCACTTTTGAAAGTCGTTCAATCCTTAAAGGAAAAACGTCAAACAGGAAGAGTTTTATTAGAATATACGAAAAAATATATATAGAATTAAAAAGTCATATTTTGTAAAAACTACAAAACAAGACATGCAAAAGAATTGATTGGATGAAATGTTCAGAAAAGTACATTTGAAATAACATAATTTTAAAGATTCAATGAATTGTTGGAAGATAGCATAACAAGAAGTCGTTGATAAAGACAAAGTACGAATTTATCCGACTTCACTCCAAGTCAACTTTGATAAAAGACGTCTTAATGGAGGCGGTACACAAGAGTCGATATTCATGTAATATATCTAATCTCCTCAAAAAGCAACTGGCAAGGCGAAATGGATTGCAAGCAAGATTAGCAAACCGTTGTTAGTATGTTCCAATCTCATTAAACGCACCATACTTTTGATTTTGTGCCATTACTGAGCTTAATAAACAACGATTAGATAAACAACTATCTGGGCTAAATTTTGGAATGAACGAATGACATTAATGAAGTGCGTTGAATATTTTCATGAGCATGTGTATTATACTCAAACCAAAAGCACTATGGTGATGAGGTATAATGTAGCTGCAATTTCACCATCACAGCCACAGGATCTTTTTCTGTACCGTCAATTTTCACTCATTCGACCTCGTCTTAATTCTCATTAGCATCCTTTACAAAATCCATGTTATTATTTTCGCTTGAAGTTACACGGTAAAACTGCTGGAGACCAAATTAAGTATCGAAATATCTGCAGCATTTTCTTCATTATTTGCACTGATCCTATTACTATTTTCATTTTCATTGTCTCGCTTTTTTCCAGATGTATAACTCTTCCACACTGGGTGACAGGTTATGTGACAAGGTTCTCAGTGCTCGCTGATGATCTGGAGAAAAAAAAATTACTTTATATTTCAAAATTGACGGATCCCACTGTAAGAACAAAATAATTGAAAGTATTTTTAAATGCTTTCTGATTCGTCCGGTATTCAAGTTTCAAAACCTTATGATTAAAAGTGACTCGCAATTGTATCGCTATCTATGATTACATAAATCCAGGTTGCCTAAATAACTCACAAGGAATCTCTATTTCTACATCAACTTTGAATGTAGCAGGGTTAGGGTTAGGGTTAGGTTGTGGCAACTTGTTCACTCTCACTGGTAAGCTGATATCTCTCCGACGACGTTGTGACTTTTTTTCCAAAATGGCTTCTTCCAGTCACAGTGTTTGATCGAAATCATGAATTAACTCTACAACAAAAACAAAAAGGCGAAACAACGAAATTTAGAATACAAACGTTACACGACCGTCTTTATTGATGACATTGTCTCTTCTGGTTTATTCTATTCTTGAGCCACACATATGATACTTAGCAATATGGACTGTGAGTAGTGCTGATCATTCCTTTATTCTGATGTGAACGTCAGACGAAGATTTCCTATATCATTCTGTATAACTATGCTACGTTGTTTTTGTGACCAGCTATGATGGGCGGCAACACGGTCATCACTAACTTGGGCCACAACTCGTCGCTTCTCTATTTGTTATCAACCTGGATGGTTGGCTGGTGAATAGACCCAGTCCAAAGGTCAAAGCAGCCGTCATTGAATGCTTCCTTCAATACACCAGTTTCGGGAAAAAGAACACTCTCACGAGTACCTCCATGAAAATAGACTATTTGATGGAATATTTTCATTAGCTTTCAGGTTTAGTTTGGCTTCATTGTTTAATGGCATATCAACCTTTGTACGTTATTTACTGCAAAATATATTCTCCTAGAAGAACAGTAGTGGTACTATTTAACCCATAGTTGGGAGGATAAGTGTGTTCATACCTTTCCCAAGGGTATTTGCCCGAAAGTGAACGTAATAGCGCAACTGGAGTACGAACTCGCTTACTACGATTCCGCAGTCCATCGCTTTAACCATTTGACCACGAGGACACCGCCTAAGAATTCAGGGAGATTAGGGTGGCAAAGTTGTCTATTTAATAGTGAGGTATACGCATCCGTATATTTAAACCGATTTGGCACCACTATTTATTTATATTTATTAGGTTCTTTTAAGCATGTCTTGAATAGTGAATTTGTTTTTAAGAGTTAAGTCAGTGATTTACATATGAAAACGGGTTTAAAACATGAAATTTGCTAAATTTTGTAATGTCCTGAAATTATTTTGATACCATCATTTAAGAAAATTACTAATGAAAGGTTTTGTTTATTTTTTATTTTGTTTTATTTTTAGAGGATAAATTGGTTTATTTTGATGTAATGATAACCCATCTCTGTGGTTATTTTATTCTTCGAGGGTAGAAAATTGACTAGATTGAACATTCTATTTACTTTTTCTGAGTAGTTTCTGGAATATTTTGCACAAATATCAAATATAATGGCAACAATTAGCAAACAAAACTATTTGAGCTATACGTGGTGACTTCAATAAGTTTCCAGACGTTTTTTTACAGGCATTTAAAATTGTCGTAGACTCTTGAATTCACTATGTTATTGCTATACATCTTATGAGATGGCTGACTATTTTTTTATGATTTCAGGTTCAAATGAACAGCTACAGCAGCAATTGGAATACACCCTACTAAAGCCTGATTGTCACAGCTGGTGAATTTCAAAAATGCAAGTTGGACTTTAGAAGAACAATATGCAATAAAATTCTGTTTTAAACTTGGAAAAAATGCCATGCGATGGAAGCTGGATCTACTGCTATGACCCAGAAACGAAGAGACGGAGTTCCCAGTGGAAGCATGCTGGCTCTCCCTGACCCAAGAAGGCCAGACAGAGCAAATCTACCTGCATACTTTTAATCATCCCTTTTTTTGACAGTACTGGCATGATCTACATGCACTGGGTTCCTACTGGGCAGACAATAAAAAAGGAATACTATGTTGAGGTTATAAGGGAGTTCAGGAAGAGATTCCGTCCGAAGAGGCCAGCACTCTTCAAATCGGCTCAGTGGCATTTCCACCAGGACAATGCACCAGTCCACAACTCCATCCTTGTCAAAGACTATTTTACCAAGATGGGCATCAAGACAGTTCCTCAGCATCCTTGTAGTCCAGACCTTGCTCCCTGTGAGTTTTGGTTATTCCCTAAGTTCACAGGCTATCGTTATGAGACAATTGAGGAGATGAAAGAGGCTGTGACGAAGGTTATTGACATGCTCACACAAGACGATTTCCATGGGTCCTTCAAGAAGTTCTTGGAACAGTATAATAAGTGCATTGCATCCGGAGGAGATTAGTTGGAGGGGGACTAGAGTTTCATATGTGTACTATCAATAAAAGTGCCCATACGAAAATACTCAGGAAACTTATTTAATGATCATCGTATATAGGTCTCTAAAAGGTATTATCACTACAGGTCAGAATGTATCAGGGAGCAATGACAATGAACATCTACTCCACACCCCAAAGTTTTACAACTTGAACCTTACAACTAGTTGCAGTATAGTATCATACACAGGATACTCTTTTGCACGTGTCTGACCTCTATCCAGGGATACACTTAGCACATTCTAAGGCCCTGTCGACAATGCGTATTTTCGGATAAAGTATTGTCAATTATTGTCTAATGTTTTTATACATTTTAAGATTTATATTAGTTTTTAATTTTTTTATGTTATTTTTTTTTTCATCGCAACTCTATCGATGACAATGTGGGAGGCAGATTAGAAATACAAATAAAAAAAATATGAAAGAAAATAAATTCCTCAAAAACAGTAAGGGCATTAAAAAGAGGGAGTGTTTTTTCGTGTATGTGATAAAATATCATTGAAAAAGGTTGTTGTTTCTGCGTCAGGTAAGACGTACCTTGAAAAGCGATTTTTTTATTCTTACGTAAGAAGGTGAAAAGAGTTTATTCTTGGAACTTGCATTACTTTTTAGATATTCTAATATCCATGCCCAATTATGTGATCATAACATGGGCTATTATTAGTTCATCTATTCCAAGATAAGTTCATTTTTCTGGTTTTATTTCTCTCTGTGTATTGTGATCGGTGATTACACACTTTTTCACAAGTTAAATTCTACATCATTTCTGTTTCTCAATTAGGCTTCTCAGTTTTCAAGTGCACTGCATATCTGTTCAACTCGTTTTCCAATTAGCAGGGGGGTCCATATTGTGTAATGGCTAACGAGCTAGACTGAGATATCGTAGTAAGAGAGTTCGAACTCCAGTTGCGCTATTGCAGTCACTCCGTGGGGGGGGATGAATGGACTCTCTTATACCTCCAGCTATACGTTCGAGAGCATCACTGCTGTTCTTCTTCAAGGATGGCTTTGGCAAGAAATAACCCACGAAGTTTGATATTCCGTTAAACAAAGAAACCGAACTGAATTGAGTTGCGATAACTAAGACCGGAAAGTTGTTGGCCTTTATTTGCTTTTTAATCAGGTTTACTTGTGTCATTCTTACCGGATTATTTTATGCATTGAGAAATTTACCTATCTATAGAAGCCGTTTATGGATCACAGTCATATTTTCAAGCTAGGACTGTAATATTGTCGAATTATTGCTCTCGTTGGAGGTAATGGTTTTTATAATCTTCAAAACTAGCATTTTGATTTTAATTTACCTTCCTAAAGAAGGATAGAAAAAGCAAAAGAGTTAGGAAACCAATCAAGCAGCATTTTTTCAGTGAATAAAAATAGAAATCAGACTTCAAAATAATCATACCATAGAGGGAAAATAAATGAAAGCTAAAACCTCCACAAATACCAGAAATATACTACATAGCTGTAGTATGGATGATCTCAGGAGACTTGCTTTCACGAAAGTATCGATTAAAAAGAAAACTCCCAATTAGAGCTGGTTTTAAAAGCAGGCAAGGAATATTAGCTGCTGTTGAAGCAGACATAAGTGTCAAAATACTAGAAAGCGAAAACATCTACAAATAGCCGGACCTCTTCAGAGAGCTGAAAAAATGTGCAACATGAAGGTGATAGCGAAATTAATTGTAACTGGAATCCATGGAAAAGTCACTCAGACCCGGGAAAAGAGACTGGGCGAAGAATTGAGACCATTCAGACCAAAGCACTCCAAAAATCAGTTAGACAACTTATAAGAGTCGGGAAGACTGTAGAAAATGTTCTATCACTCAGACTTTAGTTAAAAAACAGCCAGTTAAACCAACTGTAAAAAGAAAAAAAATCATGAGGAATGAAAGCAATAAATATGAACCTTGTCAGAGGAGTGAAAAGCTGACGAACCTGAAGCTGACGGTAATACCGATCACATTTAGAGCCCCTAAAGCAGTCGCCAAAAAACTGGATTAGAGACTGGGTAGACAAGTGATCGGAGAAAGAATTAGACCCGTCTTGACAACAAGAGATATAATGTCGCTCAGACATGAATGGAGAACAAAGAGTTTGATATGATGAGGAAAACTCACCTGTATTTTAATAGACTTTTTAAATGATCACAAAATCAACAAAATCTGAATAATTAGATTACAATGAAAAAAAGGTCCTATAAAAAATAGTTTTCGTCCATTGACTACCGATTAGTTATGAAAACCCAAATTCTAAACGTTTTTAACAAGTTTGAGTGTTAACAACACTTTATGATATGAAAATGCTAAAACATATTTGAAGTTTTATGACTTTGCTCCTTTAAAAATGCGTTGATATAATTTATTCTCATCACCGTTTTAATTTCATGTAAACACAATCATATTCTTGACAAAAGATAATAGTTTCTTGTTTTTAAAAAGCTTTAAATGCCAAACATCATTCATGCATATAAATTTTTTCTTTTACACATCTATCAACTTTAATATAATAAGTATATAATGTCCATTTGTGTGTAATAATGTTGAAAGAAACTTCTTTGTGTAATATTTCAAAAGCGGTTATATGAAGCTGTTTATCATTTGTCCATTAATGCCCTTTTATAGTTGTTGTTACAAGGAATAGCAAATTCAAAAATCAGCGCAGTAAATCCTTATTTACTGCGTTGTAGGGTTGTCACATAGAGCTGCTGTATGGGGTAATATAGTCACCTGGAAATGACACCACTGTCGTCGAGTTCAGAGTAACATAACTCTGCAGTCTCAATAAACCAAAGCAAAGGAGTTATAAGGTAAGAAAATGTCTTATACAGAAAACCAAAGATAAGTATGCCTCCATGTACTGGAAAGTGAAAGTATCTCACAGATCTGAGATAAAGGAAAGCATGTTATGCGTTTCTTCCCGAGAGAAAAAATGGAATCAAACGTACGAGATAAAAGATTTTCAGTCTTGACAAATTATCTGAAAACCTGAGACCCGACTCTTCAGCTGTCTTAAAAAATGATAAAACGCTCAATAATTTTCATCATTATGGATTTTCGGACTATTGTCTTCATCTTTATTATCATTTCCTCGATGTTTCGGCCGATATGTCTTCCTGCCTTCTTCACGTGTTTGTCGAACTCGGGAACCTTCACGGAACTTCGAATTACGTCCTTTATTGAATTCACGGGGATCGCCTGTTCTGAATCCGTTAGCCTTACAAGAGTTTAGTATTCCTGTATTGTTACTCGTCTGGAGTCAGGATTGAACCTGCAACCTCCAGATGAGTATCTCCTTAGAAGCCTAGGGAACAAACGCTATGTATCCTGCTGGACAATTTAGAGTGAATTTTTGGGACTTATAAACTTAATGTTCTTACTTAACTTTGTTTACAACTATTATGTATGCTTTTTTTTACCAGTGCTCATATTCAGCATTTTTTTTTTCGTTTCAGAAGTTTAGACAACAAAAAGTTTAACAATTGTTTAGAAGATATGTTGTCCCTGATTCTCTTCTTCATCGATCATTAATCACGGGAAGAAAATCATTCCATGCCTGAGATTCAGTTGACTACATCGCAACTCTTTTTTATAAATCTCCAGTATTATAAATGAACATCATAATAGTGGATTCTAATTAGACAGAAGATTTATTGATTAGAACCTAGACACAGTTAATTGCACTGTGCATTTTTTTTATTCTTATATACCTAATAACATTTTTGTCTCGATCCTTTCCCAGTTTTCCAATATCAAGATATAAACAGATACTCCAATCAATGGCCTTCGTTAATTTCTTTTCGAAAGGTCAAAGGTTTATCGAGTTATACATGATCGCCATTTTTGGCTAAATTCAAAAATGCCATTCATTTTGTTTGGTCAGTTCTACTTTTAAAGATGTGCTTAAATACTTCCAAACAAGTTGTACACAATAATAACTCTTATTCAAGAGCCTGTTGACTCAACTAGTCACAACTAATCGTGGGTGTCTGATGGTTAGTTTAGCGTATAATGTTGAATATGTACCTAACTACAATGTACCACCCTACTCGCTAACACCCACATACCTAGAGGGGGAGAGGCTTATCCCCCAGTATAAAATGAGTTTAATGTACTTTGCCTTAACGACGAGCTGATTGCTGATTTAGATTTTCCTCTTTTCAGTTTGACGTTTGTATTCTTGTTAGTATGGCTAGCAATTATAATAACAACCCTGGCACGATCTGTTGTATATTCGGTAATGGGATATTCCAAACCGTCAAACAAAAAGTCAGTGACTTTGTGAAGAAGACATCACGATTTCTCTGGGGGTCATAATATGGAATCAAGATAAGCCATTCGATCGCTAAGTTTTCAGTAAAACATGTGTAGAGAACTTGAGGGATTGGAGGAATAGTTAAATGATTTGCCATCCCAGCTGTCTGGAGGGAAGGAGAATACCACGTTACAGACTGCTATTTCTACATGTTAAACCTAAAAGGAATAAATAGCAGGAGCAAGCACCATGTCTAATACCTCGATGTTCCTTTTGCTCTAAGAACATTCCTCATGGTGCATATTTTCTATTTCTGAGCCAGATTGTAACATAACTCTCATTCAGAACATAATGACATGACAGTGTTTACTGGGAATGCCACATACAACCCAGAAGAATACGACCTGCCAGTACCCTTCATACAGGCAGAACTCAACGACATGACACAAGACTTAAACGTTTCAAAAGAGTCTGCTCAGCAGCTGGGTTTACGTCTCAAAGCAAAAGATCTGTTGGCACAAGGAAGAGCGTTCTACTGGTATCGTGCCCGCAAGAGAATTAAGACAGTTTGTCATGTCCGAGGATAAGTCATCATTGGTTTATTGCAGCAACATTACTGGATTGATAAAATCAATGGGCATATAGTATGATGCTGTGGAATGGAGACTTTTTATTTACTCATCCAGTAGAAATCTCAAAGTATCCGTTCTGTATTTTTAATATCTATCTCTATTGGGCATTCAGTAAAAAATAAAAGAAATTCACAAAATATTGTATCATACTGTTTAAGGTTGAATATCAGGTGTAAAAGTGTTTGATCTGTGGATATCTTAATGTGATAACAGTCCTGCCAGCCGATCCCCGACTATCTCAAAGTCGTTAAACCAAACTACCCATGGGCAGTGATTCATCTAGTGTTTTTTTTTTCTCATTTCCGACCCGGGGCATTACACATTTCATTACAGATACGCAAAACATCACCGAGAGGGTGGAAGAAGGAACAAACGAACAAACACGGACTTGGGTCAGCTCCAAGCGCAAGAAAGAGGTGTTTGTGTGACACTTTTGGTGGAGCTCTCCGTGCATTTGTAGACTATCGTATATTTTGGGCGTGTATTTTGCGTTAAATTTCCTCAAATGCCAGTAGCTATGCTGCCTTCTGTTGACTGTGTCCTTCTCCTTCTCTTGACTGCTCATTCAAGCCGACTGGTTTCTTCTGCCCTGCTTTGACAAATCAAGTCTCCCTGTCTTCTCTCAGACCTTCCTTCCTTCCTCCACTTCTGGTCTCGCGGGAGATATCACCCTCAAGCCCTTTGTGTGGGTTTCGCGCCAAAACTGAGATCGTCTGAGTGGCGTTAACACAAACGGAAATGAATTGCTACGCATCGTGTCACATTAAGGTAGTTGGACTCGTTTTAGGTCTTCAAAGTGGGCACATAAACTGTCCTTCTTTACAGTGACTCTGGGACAGCTGGGTGGACGACCTACATTATTTCAGACAAGAGTGGCCGTTAAGATAAGGTTTAATACCTGGCTCGTAAAACCTTCAGTCTTACCCCCTTGTTGAATCGAACAAAATAATGATTCATCACTGACATATCAAGTTAAGAGCCATTAAGAACTTTTCGAAGGAAATGGACAAGAAAGGCAGTGAGTTGGCTTTGTCCCTTAGAAGTTCTCATGAATAAGCACGGAGAAACTCTTGGCTAGTATATTTGACGGCCATCAAATAAGAGACTTCATGAAGGGCACAAGGTTTGACGAAGCTCTGAACTAAGTTGAACTGTCCTCTTGGTAGTCACGGAAATTAGTAAATACAAACTACCTGGCAAACAATGGAGTTCGAAATACGAGAAGGAAATTGGAAAGCTACAGAGGAGATTTCGCCAACTCAAGGCGCAAATGTGAGTCAAGCAGCACTTTTTGCGGTCACGCTTGGACTATTTTAAAAGAACTGTGGAAATTTGAGTGAAGAGCTGGATAAGCACTTCCACCAAGACATTTGTATTATAGAGAAGCGCTATCAAAGCCAGTAAGATGTAAACGCCCTCGCTAACTACTGCTGGTGCTTGAAACAGGATGGAGTGGCTGTAATTTTTTTTTTCACTTGTATCTGAATGGTGTCGTCTCAGTTATCCAGGAACCTTCTAAGTATCGTACCTGACTTTACCTGTAGTGTGGTTTGGATTGATTTGATTCTTCTGGTTTACATTTCACTCGGTCTCTTTTTCTGGCCTTTGGGGATTTTTACGAAAGCTTCAACCACAAATAAGGTCTTGTCACCTTCACCCACCCATAACATTTTTTAGCTCTCTGGCACGATTAAGGTATTTGTTTTTCCTATTTGATTTGATTTCTTTTACTTTGACTCTAGCGTCCCCTAGAACAAAATTAACTGGGTGACAAATTCTTTCCTTCTTCTTAATTAACACAAGATTTAGTCATCTGATTCGGATTGGGTGAGAATTTGTATCTCAAAGTTCAAGATAATTGTATGCGTCTTATTTTCTAAACCGGATTCATATTTTAGCATTGTCAAATATTTATACCTTGCACAAATCCCTGTGGATTACTTTTGCCACTTTGTCTTGCTTAGTTCTTTTGTGCCAGTTTTCTGAATTCACTTATTGTATGATTAACTATTATTTTTTTTTTTTTTATCTCTGTCACTTCATGATGTGATCCAAAAGTCGGTACACGGAAGGAAAACTCAGTTTAGAGGTAAGAAAGATATATTAACATAAGTTACAAAGGATAGTTCCGGTATTGGCAGTCGTACTTCTAGTACTCTTGTACTACTACTACTACTACTGCATGCTGCTACAGCTCACTGTATTAGTATATTTCTACGCTCGTAATATAGTGCTGGAAGAGTCCATGATGCAGGTAAGGTTCGGTCTCACAACGCTAAATAAACAACACTTGCTATTATCCTGCGTATTATGATTTTTTGTTTTGACATAATCAGTTACAAAGAAGTTATTTTGTGCCATGCGTCACTCTACGAAATAATAACTATATGGCCACAAACCTCCCATCTCTCAGACGATTTAAGTAAGACTGTAAAGACATGCTGTGTACTGCGGGGAAAGTAAGCACAAATCATTAGTTCTGTTCTCCAATGGTCTTTTGAATATGAACACGCCATTATTGGTTTGGTTTCTTTGCTTAATGGCATATCAACCTCTGTAGGTTATCTAATGCCAAAGCCATTCTCCTAGAAGAATCTACTATTTAACCCATAGCTGGTAGGATTGGGAGGGTTCATACCTTTCCCAAGGGCATTTGCCCGAAAGTGAATGTAATAGCGCGACTGGAGTACGAACTCGAATACTACGATTCTGCAGTCCATCGCTTTAGCCATTACACCACGAGGGCGACAAGCAGAGACTTACATACATCAGCACTGTGTGGACCTTAGAGGACGTCTAGAGGATAAACCAAGTGAAATGGCTAATAGGGAGGATGGTTGAAAGAAATTCCAGGAAATCTGTTCTGTCAGTATATCTTGTTAATGATAATTAAGAGAGGCAGTTTCTTTCTCTTTCCCCATTCTTACCCATTCCCATCTCTTTTTATATACATTTTTCTTTATTTGTCGCTTGAAGTAACAATCCAGTTCATTCCACCCATTTCTATTTTCTAAAATTTAGATTTTTTCTTTCGTGTTTGTCTTACTTAATCCTGTTGAAATTACTGCAATCAATTGCTCTTTAACCATTTTCATTGTCTATTCCTCCAGCCCCTGCAGTTTCGTATTCACCTAATCTTCAATGCTGGCAAGGCCTTTTACGCAGTTTTGTCTTCACATGTTGATTTTATGCAACCAGATGTAAGACGTTGTGAATCGTTAACAATTTTCTTGTTCTTTTTACTTTCATTTCTGTTTGCTAGAATCATTCTGCTCCATATTTTTCGGTTCATTTGTAGTTTTCCTTTTCATCAAATGTCCTGTGCTTTTCTGATTGGAAAGTTCTATTCTTTTTGCATGAGTTTTTTTTTTTTTTGTTCTTTTTTTCTTTTCATTGGAAACATTGCACTTGTTTTGATATAAAATTTTATTAAATGAAGACACTAATTGTCTTTATAAGGGGTTTTAATTATTTTTCATTCTAGGCAGATATCTTAATATCATCCATGTATATGAGGTGGGTAATCTTTTTCGTAACTTTGTAAATTCATAATCTCTTTCATATTTTCTTAGTATGTAATTCAGTAGCATTTTCCACCCTTCGTTGCCTTTTTAAAAACAATTTAGTTCTTTATTTGCTTGTCCATTCTCTGGAGGTATCATTTCCATTGAGGTATTTTTTCTATGTGAAATTAAAACTGACAACATTATGATGATACTTATTGGTTCCCTCATGATGGATCTAAAGAGAACCCTTGCTGAGCCAGACGTTTATTTGTGTTAATATAATACAATTTTCATGGGTTGTGGCTCTACAGGAATTGTTTATTATGCAGGCTTCTCTCAAAGAGATATGATATGCTTTCAAAGGAGAAAGCCTTTCAAAGAAGAAAGCCAAATTCGTCTTATCATTATATAAAAGAATAAAAAGGGTAAGAAAATACAGGAGCCAGTACGTGTGCTTCCTCTCTCTCTCTTTCTCTCTCTCTCTCTCTCTCTCTCTCTCTCTCACACACACACACACACACACACACACGCACAAAGTGACGTATACAAAGAACAGAAGGTCCATGCCTTATGTTTTTAAAGTCATATTTCTAATAAAAGTTTTTCCAGTCCCAGCAACTATACCGCCATTAACCTCCAATCTCACTAATCACCATCGTAAGACGAAGGAGACATGCTGGACACTGTTGGAGAATTAAAGACGAACTCTTACATGACTTTACATTCTTTTATGGATTCCTACAAATGGATGTGCCAGTGTTATCTGTCCAGCTCTGCGAGGACACAAGATGCAATCTAGAGCACCTGCCAGGTGCAAAACATGATAGTGATGAATGGCGAAAGAGAGAGATAGAGAGAGGGAGTGGAAAGAGTGAGAATCACTGAACTCTATGCTATCAGTCCGGTTTTAATATAATGATATATTTACAATACGAGAATTAATTTTCACTTTAAAATTTCGTAATGATGAATAAGATAAATAGCAAAAACCAGCGAAGTTTTTCTATTTAACATCAAAATTCAAGTTGTACGTTGGAATTTCAGATACATTCACCTTTTTTTCTTTCTATATCTGTTACGAATGAAAGATCTAAATCTGAAAATGTCATCAACATTTTCCTCATTTTGTTTCGACTTGTCATGGTAAGTCATATATAAAAAAAACTAATGTTAAGAGTCATTATTATTATTATTATTATTATTATTATTATCATTTAGAGTTAGCGACTGGGATGATGATATACTTTCTATGTATTTATGTTTTGTTAATTTTAGCAACATCTTTTGGGCATCATTTTCCAGTCATCTTTATGGTGCTCTCAAAAAAGGATGAGCAGTTCTGTAAAGTGCAATTTTTGTAAATCATTTTGGCTGGAACTGCCAGGTAGGTCGTGAATATGTTAGTCTATCCATTCCTATGATTCCGAGACCTCCCCATATTAATAGCATGCTGGTAGTTTTAAAGTGCCACCTTTTTACGATTTCTGTTTCCCAGTCTATGTATAATTATTAATTTTTTACTTCTCGAGATTTTCTCGCCGCAGCGTTAGCTGACGGTCTTTCACTCGAGTTTAAGTGACAACTAGTCACCGTAAGTCTTCAGGGCCCTTCTCAGCATTCTGGCCGATCTCAACAATGTTATAGTTTTAATTGTCTCCACTCGCTTTCTTATTTCCAAGTCTTCTGGTACTTTCACCAATCTTCTTCTTCTTCTTCTTCTTCTTCTTCTTATTATTATTATTATTATTATTATTATTATTATTTGCAAACTAAAATATTACGACTGGGAATAGTATGATTGAATTAACTGAATTCTGTTCAAAGATCTTCATATTACACAAATGCTTTCAAGTAAATTGTATTGTTTCTGGAAGCTTCTTGTCTGTATTTTGATTAGAATGTTTTGAAGGACAGTGTCCTCAAGCGGTTGATAGGGTCTTCGAGGAAATTAGTCTCTGTATTTCGACTATTATATTTATTACAACTCCCTTCGAAAACTTTCAACCTTTGTAGTGTGCCCCTTTTTTTCATTTTAATTCTTATTTTAACTTATTTCAAAGATTCTTTTAATTTATTCAGTACCCTCTTCTCTTTAACTTTCCAAGAACTTGTGGAACACACAATAAATCTTTATAAAGCTTGGAAATAAGGATGTTTAATCGGTTAGTCTACCGGACATTGGCCTAGGGGTTAGAGTGTTCGCCAATGGCCTAGGAGACCTGGGTTCAATCCCAGGTCGAGTCATACCAAAGACTCAAAAAATGGTACTTGATGCTTCCTTGCTTAGCACTCAGCATTATAAGGTACGGATCAAGGGTAAAGTAGAGCAATCCAGGAAAGGAGTAGCGCCCTCCCCTACACATTGGTGTAGTAGCTATCGAAAAGGGAGCCTTCGGGTTACCCTCGACTATGGTCGCCAACTTTACTTACTTACTTAATCGGTTAGTCGGTCCGTTTCTTTCTTTCTTTCACCCTGTGAATGTATCGGTTTATATCTATCTATTTGGGGTTTGACTTGATTTTCTTGTTTACGGGTATATCAACTTTCATGGGGTATTTAATGCCAAAGCCACCCTTGTAGAACACAAGTGATACTATCTAAATTGTAGCTGAGAAGTCTTAATCCAAAAGTACACGTTATAGTTCGACGAAGGTCCAACCTTTCTCACTTACTGGCCACAGTCCAGTACATTGATCATTATGCCACTGGGACTACCTCTCTGTCTCTGCCTCTGTCTCTCTCTCTCTCTATATATATATATATCATCATGTCGTGCTGGTAGCACAGATATCCCAGACCCTCTCTCACCATTTTCCCTATCGTTCATCGCCTCTGGCAGGTCTTCTGGACTACATCCCGTATCCTCACATAGTTGCTGAATGTATGTTTGTGCTGGTCGTCCTGCTTTTGCTCGGCCATATGTGGAGGTCCATAAAAGTACATCACTTATGAGTTCGTCCCTGCTTCTCTAGCAGTGTCCTGCATGTCTGGTTCGTCTAACTTGAATAGTTTTCGTGATTGGAGGCAGGTGGCCGTACAGTTGGTGTCTTGTGGGGTGTTGCCGCCAGGACTTGTTTACGCCGATGACATAGCGATACTGGCAAATACACCCAACCAAGCCGAAACACTACTGCATAGTTTGGAACGAGCAGCCGCAGGCATAGGCTTCTATGCCAATGCACACAAAACGGAATATATGTGCTATAATCAAACAGGTGACATCTCCACTCTAGACGGAACCCCTCTTAAACTAGTAGACAAATTCACTTACCTAAGAAAGAAGCGTGGCATTAACCGAAAAGGACATCGACACGAGGTTAAAGAAGGCATGGACAGCTATCAATAGGCTATCGATTGAATGGAAATAATACCTAACCGATAAAATGAAACGCAGTTTCTTCCAGGCAGCTGTCGCATCGATACTGCTACATGGATGCACTACATGGACTCTAATAAAACAGCTGGAGAAGAATCTGGAAAGCAATTACACAAAAATGCTGCGAATAATCTTGAACAAGTCCAGGCGAAAAAAAAAATACATATATATATTTAGGGTTAAATTTAAACTATAAATAATTAACATTTTTTTTTTAAAGCATAGAGTTAAATTGAGAATTAATGTAATTGAATAAATGAAAGATGTTAGATAGAAAATTGTGAAAAAGCATATAATACATACGTACTACTCATTAAAAGTGTAACTGATTAATGGTTTCTAAATAGTTTTGAAATAGTAAAATATTTTAAATAAATGAAATATTTGTTTTAGTTTAATATATCTATTACTGTATCATTACGTAAGGTTATTATTAGTTTCAATAATTCAATATAAAATTTGTAATTTAGGTCAAAATGTAATTAAAAAATACTTTTTTTTTTAAATAGATTTACTACATTTCTAACCGAAATTAAAATTTAAAACGGAAGTGGGGTTAATGAGGAGATAACTCTTCACCCCTCTTCTATCCCCTCCCACTTTTCTGTGTCTATTCTAGTTTTTTTTATCTAAAAGATCTGAAGAAGTCCTGTTAATTTTTTTTCGTGTTTTTGGAAATTTCAAAAATGTGTAACAGGATGGAAATAAATTCATAATACTATGTGACCGGTTTTGTTGTTAAAGAATTTATATATATATATATATATATATATATATATATATATATATATATATATATATATATATATATATATATATTTCGTGGTTTTTGATTTTTACAAAACACGTAACGGGATGGAAATAAATTTATAATCCTAATGTGACCGGTTTTTTGTTTTTTCTTAATGAAATTATTGCTCTGTACTGTCTGTTACATTGAGCTCTTTGCCAGGAAAATTTAAATGTTCACTCTTGAATAGTTTTCTTGTCCTGATGGAATTACTCCCAATTCCGGTTTAACTGGACCAAATGATACTTATATATATCAAAGACAGACAGACAGACAGACAGACACACACACACACACACACACACACACACACACACACACACACACACTCTCTGTCTTTCTCTCTCGATATACATATATATATATATATATATACGTGTGTGTGTGTGCATGTGTGTGTGTGTGTGTGTGTGTGTGTGTGTGTGTGTGTGTGTGTGTGTGTGTGTGTGTGTGTGTGTGTACTCTTCTGTCTAATAGTGTCCTGGGTATGAAATAAAATGACATTTAGTGGTGTGGCTTCAGTTCTTGGATGTTCACTGTCCTTACTCACCTGTCACGTCTGACCCAAATGGTTATGACTCCATCTCGACGTCAATTGATCTATTTAGATTAAGAATTATTCTGAACCACAATTGGTCTTAAAAGTCTTTCAACCTTAAAATTGAACTCAAATATGAATTTTCTACACGTTTAAAACGGTTGTTTAAAACGGTTGTTTAAAACGGCGTTAAATTGATTGCAAATTATTTGTTTTAAATGGGAAACATGAAAACATAATTGTAGACAAATCATTTTTATTTGATAAAAATAATTACTCTAAGCCACACAATAAATTAGTAGCACTGAAGATGATTACATAACTTCATACATATAATTGTTAGTAAATTAATTTTATAAAATAGGACGTTACAAAAAATATAACCGGGCAGTTTTGAGTCAAGCCCTGTCTGGTGGGAGGCAGTGACAAATATCATATAACCGGTCAATTTGTGTTAAGAACAGTTTTTTTAAGCTTACATACCCTAATTAAATGGGGCTATGGAATAAGTTGATTGTCGTTCTTCTGGAGACAAAGACTCCTCCACAAAAAGTGTCCTGGATATGACACTAAACCATCTAATGGTGACGTTCAATTTCTATTTTGTATTTTGTTATATGGCACATCAGCTATTATTTGTTTTTTCAATGTCAGTTCCTTTTTTTATATATCTGATTAACGTATGATTTATTAAATCGTTTTGTAGATACACACAGTTAAGTAATCAAACAATCTTATTACTAACAATTTATTATGAGTCAGCGTTAAATGATTCCAAGTATTGCTATGTATTACTATCAATTCAATCAAATATTCATTTGTTTACAAACAGTTAAATGATCAAATGGTTCTATTTCAAGCTATTCCATTTAGTATACAGCATTTGTTTGCACACAGCTTAAATGACAAACAGTACTATTTGACCCTTAGATAGGACCCAATCAGGTGCTATCAATCCAGGTTACAGAAGACCATGGATCAATGGCACTGAACAGCTACTCCGTATTCCCCAAATCTCAAGTATTACTCGACCCTCGCCATCAGATGACTAAATGTCATATCAGAACACTTTGTTGCTGAAGTCTTGCTCCTCTGCAGAATACTGTCAATGTATTCGACAGCCCCAGACGAATGGGATTCCAGTTCTACAGCTTGTGGAATGGGGAGTACTTTTTCCCAGGTCCACTCGAATACGGTTCCATCTTGTGAACAAATAGGAATAATTCAGCATTTACTTTGCTTGAAACCATGTAACTATGTGCAAATAAATAAATAATGTTAAATTTAATCGTTATTATTACATAACAATATTTAAAACCTTTTAACTTGGAGCAAATTGAACCAGCAGTGTTTGGAAACAATACTTGATGCCATTTAATTGAAAGAACATATGAGGAAAACTTGAAAAAATTTCATTGGGGGTATTCCAATGGGCTGTGACTCCTACATATATATATATATATATATATATATATATATATATATATATATATATATATATATATATATATATATATATATAT
>OY757931.1:78807523-78900023 GCA_963585895.1 Sepioteuthis lessoniana | reverse complement strand
CCGCAGCAACCATAAGAACATTCCTTTTCAAAAAGACTAGGGGGCCTTGCCCCCACCAAAAGACTTCATGTCACATGGCACACGATGGTATGTCCTAAACATGTAAGTTTTTATTCAACAACTTCCATTCTACCTGATACATATGTAATTAGGGATTCTCAACTTATACCAAAATACCTTTAGGGCATTCTTTCATACAACTCTTTATAAGATATTTCTTGTATCTCATGTGATTCTTGTATTTTTTCAAATAGGTTTAATATATGTATCCTAACGCTAGACATATCTTTAATTTGAGTAGAAAAGTTCACATACCCGGCTGCAATATCTTAGCAACTGAGCGTTATGTAACTTACACCTATTGAGGAGGTGAGCAGCTTTCAAGTGATTCTCGGTCATGAGAAAGTCTGATCTATCCAATACATTTAAACGAGATTTTTTTCAATCTGCAGCCGTGTCAGTACTAATGTATGGTTGCATTAGATGGACGCCAACAAAATGCATAGAGAGAATGATAGATAGAAACTGCACAAGAATGCTACGTAATGTTTTGAAAAAGTCCTTGAATCAGCACCATGAGAACAGCAGCTGTACGGACACTAACCTTCCATCTCAAAACCCATCGAAGGAAAACAAAGAAGACACGCAGGGAAAACTTGGAGAAGCGAAGATGGCTTATAAATGAGGTTCTTTTGTAAATTCTGACACATGGAGGCGTCCTTGTTAGCCGTTCAGGTAGAACTTACATCAGCACTCTGTGAACACTTGATGTAAGCTAGAGGAGCTTCCAGGAACAAAGGATGGTAGGGACTGATGGATAGACGAGGGTTAGGGAAATATGTGCTGTTAGTACATCATGATGATGATGACGATACTGACATAGAAATATAGTAAATGACTCGGGAAACCCGTTAGCTTTCTGTTTTAGCCGGAATCTCAGATAGTATATATGTTTTTGTTTAGAATGGAAAGACGGATATTAATCTTTTTTCTCAGTCATCCTCACAATACGAATAATTTAGTTCATAACATGAACAGGAAATTATTTACAAAGAAATATTTAAGTCTATTACTCTCATAAAAAAATCTTTCCACGATTTGCTGCTTTTGCTGGGTTTGGCTGGTATACGTACCGATATGAATATATATTTTACTAATATATTGTTAGACTGGTGCTTTTAATAAAATATATATTGGTCATGTCTTTTTGCTGGTAAAAAAATAATAAACATCTCTGGCTATCTGATGTACAAAATAAAATAGATTTTATCTTGATATTAGATTTATTGAAAATATCCTTTTTCGCAAAGAAACACCTGCAAAATTACACTTATAACAGATCTGTCATTGAATATCAATTGAAATAATAATCTTTTATATTCGTCTTTTCAGAGATCTTTATTCAATAACTTCAAGACAAACAAAGAAATAATTACAAATTAATTTTTCATATAAATTTCGACGTATTTCTAGTTAGCACTCATCTACTTCCTTTAATCTATTAATATATTCATTAATAAATTGCCAATGTTATTTGTATAATAACAATTATTACTTATGTGCGGATATGTTTTATTAGTGTCGTGAGACGATCTGGAACACCAGAGGGTTTAGACTGAACTAATGAGACAGTCTTTTGAAAACGGATAACCGCAAACGAGAAAAAATGCCAGGAATGAGAAAATCTCATATCTTCTTAAATATTTTTGATTTATTGTTGATAATTCGGTAATTATTAGCTTGTAGTTTGTTCCTAACTTTAGAGTATTTGGAAAAAAATGAACGGAATAGAACAGATTATATTTAACTTAGACTCGTTTTTATAGCTGGTCAATTTGAGTTGAAATTAAATAGATCTTTACGAAGGTTTAGGTTTTTTTTCTTTTCTAAGAATGGTTTGATAATATCATTCAAAATACGATAAAAAATTAGTTTACTTATCAAGATACTCCAAGTTTTCTTGACTAACAATGAAGGAAAATATAAGTAATGTTTTCCAGAGAGAAATTATCTATTTTAACTGGTTTGATTGATTAATTTTAACGGAATGTGAAATCGTCTAGATTTATTTTATACGAAGAGTTTTAAGAATAGCATTCATTGTGCGTTCATATTTAGATATTTTGTGGGGTTGTTTTTTAAAAGTTGCACAGGGACTTGATGAAAACAAATAGTTTTTAAACAGATGCAGTTGGACCATTAATGGGACCCTAGTGCGCTTACTCTCATTTCACTAAGAGTGGTTCTGAGAGTAATGACAAAGAAGGAGTACTCCATACAATCCAAATCTGCAGGACTCACTTTTGTGTCATGAATAGTACAATCCTTTAGAGGTCTTACCGTCAGCAGGGGAACCGTTTAATATAGTTAGCACCTCCAAAGAACCTTGACCCAGATACCTGTCTATATGACCGACAATAAAAAAAGTTAATCACCTACACATTCAAAGTGAGTTCGAGAAACGTTCACACACAAGAGTTGGGCAGATTTTAAAAATACCTGTTAGCTTTTCACTGGTAGAGATATAAATAATTACTTAAATTTGGAGGCTACTGAACAACCAACACATTGGGAGGTTGGCAACAACTTGGCAAACAACAGACATTTTCTTGAAAATCCCACATCACGTCTTCCTTTTTTTTTTATAACACTCAAGCGGTTAGTTGAAACATCAATAAATAAGTGAGTGGTATATCTTGATCACGTGTCTGACACTTCTTTTTTTCTTATATGAAGTCATCTTTGTCTCCGGCAACTGTCTTTTAGATTTTGCAACGCCACAAACATTAATACCACCATATCCATTAATGTTCAGAGTAAATACCAATTTTAAAAATGTCGTCAATTCAATGAAATGAAATATTCTATTTTTTGAAAAGAACTTTCATATTTTCCGTTTGAATTGGTTTAAAATTGGACTGTTTACACTAAACTTTTAATATTTATATAGATATTTAATATACAAAATAAGAAGGAATTTCCTCGCAGATAACTTAAATTTATTTGACCATTTACACATGAGGTAATTACATGAGTACCTCAGAAGCAAAGTAATGGAAAAAAGGTGTAGTTTTCGCTATTAAACAGAGAATTTCCCTGTTATAAATGGCTATAGTTAAAGATATTTCAAATGCACGAAAAAACAGCATTCTAGCGTTATGGGAAGGTGACAAGACTTAAAACTAGATAACAATCCATGTTGAATGCTATCAATTCGAAATCTTCAGGATAAGAAAAATTTGTTCAGAACGATCGGACTGCAGTTTCAAATCGAAGATCGATGAACGGCAGATAAATAGGATCCTTATTTTTAATCGGTTTTCTAATTATGGTGAAAGCTTTAAATGATATTGCTGTTATTGTTTCTCGACACACAGTACTCCTTCAGCTTGGATATGATTGCAGGGTACTGATTTCGAAGCAACTAAAACAATTTAAACAAATGAAAGTTTTCAGTATGGGCTAGAAATCTTGAAAACGGGTCTGTTGATCGAGGGAAAATTGTAATCTTCAGTGATGAATTAGAATCCTGTATTTCATTCTGCGATCTTGGCTTCTGCATCATGATAAAATCATTGAAAAGAAATGATGGGAAATGCATGAAAAAATGCGTAAAATTCCATCAACTGGTAATGTTTTGGTGTTGCATGACTGCCACCAGTGTTAAATCGATCTACATCTTGAAAAGATCGATTAATGCTGTCTCTCTTCAGGTCTTAAATCATTTTCTTACGCTATTCACGGAGGACAATTTTGGTAACATATAAGTTATCTTCCAGCATGACCTAACTACAACCTGCATTGCAAAATCTACAAAACGATGGTTCAGAGTGAAGAGGATACATATTCTTGATTTGCCCGCACATAGCACAGATATAAATCCAATAAAAAAAGATTATTGGTAATCCTAAAGCGTAGATTAAGAAAGTAACTCTCTAACAAATCTTGAAGAATAAAGCAAGCCGTTACTGATGTAAGGGCATCTGTGTCATTGGAGACTTATAGGGATTTAATCCGTTCGTTACCAGCACAAATGAAAAAAAAAAAGTAAATGAATCGGATGCTATAGAAAAGTATAAAGTATACAAATACATTCCATTGAATGAGTATTTATTACTAAATATTTTCTTTATAAAAATATGATTTTCGGACTTTTGCTTTTTATTTAGAATCTTTGAATTTCAAAAACTTCGCATTTCCAAGAAAACCTAGTTTGTTCGTAAAACACTCCAAGAATATTTTCCTACGTAGTTAAGATATACTGTTAAGAGTAAAATATGAAAACTGAAACGAATTCGGACGAGAAATTTCTAAATTATAAGCAAAAAATGAATATTCCATTTCACTGAATTGAAGTCTTTTATTAATCGAGTGTTGTTAGTAAACCTTTAATTTTGGGACCTATGTGCGTCAATATATATATATATATATATATATATATATATATATATATATATATCAGGGGCGGAGACGGGACTAGTGCTACTCGTGCCCGGCACGACCAATAACTCGGTCAATGTTATTCAAAATGGATTAAAAATCATCCATTAATTTCAAGCAATCATACTTAGTCTGATTTCAATTAAATTACGTATCTATTCCAGTTTCGATAACTAAGTTGCCAAAAGTTCATAAATATATCTGGGAATAATACAACGATGCTGTTTTGAACGTATGGTCTTTGTCCGGCCACCGTCAGATTCATTGAACATCCCATAAAATCGGCTATAATGTTGAACACCCGTTATCCGTGCCCAGCACTAGACCCTTATAATAACAGTGATGTTAGCGAAATCGCGCTTTTGGCTGTAGCCAATAGAAAAAGCAAGCCAGATACTGTGCTAAAAAAAATTAGCACAACTGACAACTGACAACTGTCTTGGGAAGAGGGAGAGGGACCGAGAGAGAGAAAGAGAGAGAGGGGGGATAGCAGATTATAGCCGACGTCATCATCATCGCTATGGTAAATGTTAGTTAAACGGCGTGTTTTAATTCGTTTTTTGACTAACAGATCTCTATTTCTTTAATGAATGTTGCATATATTACATTCTGTAACTAAAATTTGTTTATTTGAATACATTTTCAACAAATAATCTTTATTTTAAGCGAAATTGAAACTACTGTCTGTGTATATTGCCATCAATTTCTTTATTCTAATAAACATATTTTTCTTGTCATAGTAATGAACATCTTCTCTTTTCTTCTATACTTTTGAAAGGAAAAAAATTATCTTATCTACTGTATTAACAAGACTACAAATTATATAGTATCTTGATTGTTTACAAAAAAAAACGCCATGCAAGGTACGTTTGTCAATCTGTTCTATACAATGGACAATCACGCAATAGCAACTATGATGACTTACTTTGGGTTCATGGACCAGGGGTTGGGAACTGAAGTTGACAGAGTGCGGGGAGGGGGCACGAGTAGCAAAAATAGACTAGAGTCGCCACTGATATATATATATATATATATATATATATATATATATATATAATTTACTGTAATCCAGCTTCAGTGATTAGAAGTTTAATTTTGTGTAAATACAAACTTTCTGAGTGGCTAGAGTGTTCACCAATGGTACGGGAGACCGGGGTTCAATCCCAGGTCGTGTCATACCCAAGACTTTAAAAATGGTACTTGATACCTCCTTGCTTAACACTCAGCAATATAAGGTACGTATCAAGGGTAAAGTAGAGCAATCAAGGGAAATGAGTTGCGCCCTCCCCTACACAAGGGTGTAGTAGCTATTGAAAAGGGAGCCTGCTGGTCACCCACGGCAACAGTCGCCATCTTTACTTACTTTACTTTCTTATATTCACTCGACAGTTTTAAAGGTTTCCACGAAAAATATTAATATAAAATTTTAAATGAATTATTGATGTATTTATTCAGAAGAGAGTGTACACTGACAATAATCAAAATTAAGAATTTTTGCAAACATTCATTTGTTGCTGAATTATTAAAATAAACATGCAAATTGATTTTATTTACACAAGAGAATAAATACCTCATCTTGTTGAAAAATTACATTGCCGTGAGGAGACTTATTTCATTCAGAAGTTTAAAATGAGGATTTGAAAATAAGATTTATCTCATCTTTGTCAACAAACAGTTTAAAAAAATTTAAAAAGTTAGATTATATATTTTACCGGGGATCGAGAAATATGGTTTCAGAGTTTCTCGACTAAATTTTCAAAAGTACCTCACAGAATGATTTTTTACAGCACCTAAGCATAGACAAAGATTATGGAGGTCATTGTACCTATTAACCAAACCCCTCCGTCATTACAGCACATGATACAGGGTTATTTTTTAAGTTGAGTTTTTTAAGTTGCTTTCCTTTTTTTTTTTAAATTCGAATTTTTTCTTCATATCTAGTGGTAAACATATCTTGTCTAAACTGCCCATCTATTTACCCATAGGTGGAACTGGAAGCATTGATGTATTCATTTTTTTTTTCTCCAATAGTATTAGCACCAAGTAAAACGCCGACTGCCTCGTCCAGATATTGAACTCAGGTCACTAATTCCGTTTTTATGAAAATAACCGTTACACTTCAAACGCTTTCTTGACAAGCCTTTCCACCATTAATAGGTTGTGACCAGAGTCGGTATTTAAGCGGATGAAACCAAATCAAATGAATCTAGTCCTCCCTAATATCAACAATTTACTATTAAGTAGGGCTTACAAGTGGATTCATGCCTTTTACAAGGGAATTGGGACAAAGCAAAGAACAAATAACCTTGACTATGATTTGGACCCCGGTCACCTAATCCATTTTAAAAGATATGAAACATTACGATGCTCTGGAAATCATAAAATATCCAGTAGATAAGAAATCCTTCTCGGCCATAATGATGGAGGTGGAAGTCTGCGGCTTATTTATTTACGTACTGGATCATGATAATGTAGTAAGGGAGTTAGACTTCATATCCTCAGTTACCTTCATTTACGGACTATCCTTACAAATAGTACGAACCATTTTATTCCCTCGGTTATGGGTTATATGGAATTACTGCCGTTTTCTGCACGGTTGAATTTGGCGTTAGATAAACCACGCACATTGGTATGCCTTTAAAAGAAGAAACTAAACTATGATAATTGATAATAAAAAAAGGGACTCGGCAGTCATTATAGAGGCTTAACTCTTTCGTTTAAAAAAAATATTTGTTTGTCTTTTACATGGTTTGCTAACAAAGGGCACCGTGATGAATCTACTTTGTTATTTCTAACAGATGCAAAGATAAGAGATATACTGTACTAATTAAGTTAAATGGATTATTTTGTTTCCATTAGGTTAATTTTCATATTTTTCTTTCGAATTTGTTTAAAATTTGACAGTAGAATCTACCCTTTTCACTAGTTTACATATATATATATATATATATATATATATATATATATATATATATATATATATATATATATCGATTAGTGAAGAGGGTATATTCGACTGCCAAACCTTAAACATATTCAAAAGAAAGTTAACCTCATGGAAATAAAATATTCCATTTAATATATATAGAAAAAAAATGTAAACAAAGGCTGCTGCTGCTGCTGCTGTTGCTAAAATAAATACTTTAAAATTCCCTTAGTCAACGTGGTCTGCTTGGTGCCCGAGAGGTCTGAAACTTAGTCTAACGTAAAGTTGGACGGGTTTCGATCCCAGCTTCGAGCGTCCTGCGTGTCTAGCCACACTGAAGAGTTCTGATAGAACGAAACAGTCTGTCTGTGGTTGGCTATATATATATATATATATATATATATATAGTCTTGCACTTTATTCTTGATAATTTAATTTTATCTAACGGTTTACATATTTGTTTATCTCGTGATTATTATCAGAATCAATGTACTGGTATAAAAAGAGTGAAATCCTTACAGTTCAGCATATAATTGCCTATCATAATAAATGGCAAGAGTTAAAGAACGGTCCGAGACACGAAAATCTATCATCATTGCGTTATTGGAAGCTGGCAAGACTGAAAACGAGATATCTGTCCATCAGGGATACTGTCTCTCTGTCATATTGAAGATAACATTATGAACTCGTTCAAAACGGTCCAAATGCGGTTTCAAAGCCACGACAATAGTTAGAGATAAACAATAACTGAATAAGATACTAATTTCAAAATTATTTATCAATTATGGAGAAATATTCAATGTCTAGAAGGATGCTGGTGACACTCTTTATAGATCCACAATTCAGAGACCTCAGCACATTGGATATGATAGGAGCCGATTTCGAAGCCACTACTAACATTTAAGAAAGCGAGAACGATTATTGTGAGCTTGAAATCATCAAAATTACTCTGATCATCAAGGAAAACAGGTCACCTTCAGAGATGGGGGTGTCCTCGTGGTGTAATGGTTAAAGCGATGAACTGCGGAATCGTAGTACGCGAGTTCGTACTCCAGTCGCGCTATTACGTTCACTTTCGGGCAAATACCCTTGGGAAAGGTATGAACCCTCTTATTCTCCCTCCAGCTATGGGTAAATAGTAGGACGGACTAGGTTCTGCAGCCTTGGTGAGGCAACTAGTCTAGGAGAAGGAAAACTCTGAATTAAAACCTGTTAAACTCCGCTTAAAAATTGACCTTGTGTCATATCCTGCCCGAGCGGAGGGGTTGGTAAATAGTACCTTCAGAGATGAATCAAGATTCTTTCTTTTAATCATGATCCACCCGTTTGAAGAATGCCATTCGATAAATATGATGCCGAGAACATGCCAAATGTGTAAAATTGTTTTAAGTATGCATGAATGCCACCATTAACGAGACGATCTGCGTCTTGAAAGGATTGCTAATTTAAGCATATCAAGAAGTGCAAGATCCTTTTTATTTATGCCATACATTGAGTAAACGTTTGGGGAAATTGAATTCATTTTCAAATTTAGATGGATTTTAGCGAGTGATATATGAAATTTGAACATCGGTTAGAGCAGAGAATTGTTATTTAATTGACTCGGTAACAAAACAATTAAAATAAATCATAAACGAAAAAGATGTTACAATAAAGTATCAAGAGGGAAAATACATGATTCACTGTATTCGGATTATTCCCTACATCTTTATTGTAATTTCGGCCGATTTGTCCCTCGGTTTTCATCGAGTGTTTCATGTCGAACTTGGGAAACTACCTGTAAATTCGAACCGAATCGAATTCCGTTTAAGATAAATAAATCGAATTAGAACAAGATGAAGAAGAAAGTGCGAAAATGCAAAAATGTTAATAACTTGTGAAGCTTCATCGCAGAAATTTTGACAAATAATCTATTTATAAAGTTCTTCAATAATATATTCAGTTATAAATTTATTCGATAAGATTTTTTTACCCCTTTATTGTTACTAGATATAGCAAAATTCAGATTAAAAATAAACATTTCAAAGAAAACCTGGTTTGTCAGTGAAATTCTACCAGATTTCTAATATATAACAAATAATTTGTCACAAAAGTCTTAGATAAGGCTTGATAATTTTTATTACTTAAATTATTCGGATTGGCGCCTCTGGTGGTGTAATGGTTTGCAAGCTCGACTAGCAAACCTACACGAGTGAGTTCGAGTCTCATTGGGTGCCCCTTTCATATGGCCTTGTGCCACATCTAAGCAAAAAGCTTAGTAAATTTCCTTAAATCATTCGGACTATTGACTTCATCTTTATTGTTAAATTGATATCGTTTTGGTTGATATACCCTTGGCCTTACAAGATCTTGAACTAAACCCTTTATTTAAAACTCTGGGGTAGACTGTCCCAGTTCTGTTAACCATGATTGGGTACAAATGGTAAGTTATAGTAAGTATTCATTGTTATTCTTGCCTGTTGTTGAGATTGAACCTGCAAACTCCTGATGATTTCACTCAGAAAAATTATTCCAACAAAACGTCTTATCCACTGCCATCCTTGCCGGACAATTCAGATTGCATTTTTCGTTCTTATGAACTTCCTGTCTCCATCTACTCATCAAATTTCCTCTGCACTATCATATCGGATGATAGTTTTTTCGTTTGTTTTTTTTGCGGGGAAAGCCGAAGAACATATCGGCTTAAACGTTGTGAGTATAACAATAAAGATTAAGCAAATGGTCTGAATTTTCTAGGAAATTAACAATATAACAACTTGATATATTGTGAATAGTAAACTGACCAAATTTAAACATGTTCGAACGGAAAATATGAATATTTCTGGAAATATTAAATTTAATTGAAATAATGTTTGAGCAATCTTTATCCTATATGAAGACTACTATTTCATAATTCTTATTTTATCGTTTGGGCTTACGACACGTTGACTGAATCCCCTGAAAAAAAATAATGCCCTCAAAAAATAGGTGTCCTATATATGATACAGAACTGAATCTGAGGGCGAGGATTCAGTTTTTGAGATCTGTGGATTGCAAAGTACTTCATTGTTATTGCTTCTATGTTCTCTCTGATCCTAAGAGTCTTACCTCTTAGTGTGTCATCTAGGGGTTTAATAAAACTGTCTGAAAATTATTCGGGAAAATAGCAAACTTCCTGGATGATGGAAACTACCTAACATCATCCCAATACCTGTACCAGAAAAGAATAATCTTTACGCATCAACCTATCGCCCAATAGCTTTAACAAACTGCCTGTGAAAGACCGTGAAACTAATGGTCAATAAAAAGGCTAGTTTGGTTCATAGATAATTGTCATTACTTAAAATATTTGAACTATTGACTTCATCTTTAATGTTAAATTGATATCATTTGATAATATGTCCTTGGTCTTACAAGATCTAAAACTAAACCCTTTATTTGAAGCTTTGTGGTAGATTGTCCCAGTTCAGTTAACCATGATTGGGTAGGAATGTTAAGTTATCGTATGTATTTCTTGTTATTCTTACCTGTTGTTGAGATGGAAACTGCAAACTCCAGATGATTTCATATTCTCTGACCCGAAGTGTCTTAACTCTTTTGTCTCATCCAGGTGTTTAATAGAACAGTTTGAAATATTTTAGTATTAAATAGAAAACATGATGCTGCATGGTTGTAAATTATTTATATTAAGAATACTTACTAGATTCTAAAATCCTTTGCTAAGGATTTATATTACTTACTTGAAACCATATAATTATGTTCAAATATATGACTATTATTAAAATGTAATTTTAGAAACTGTAAAACTATTAGTATTAGATAAGAATACTTGAAACCATATAATTCTGTAACCTCAAAGCATGAAATAAGCCTAGAAATTCTGGCATGTCATTAAAATTAATCAATATCTTTTATTTCATTATATGTCATTTAAACTTAAGCCCACGCGCATTAAAACGGAAGAGACCTGAAACATGTTCACCTCGACTTTTTGTGAATCAATAACTTTGATTTACACCAACTGAGATGAGGAAATTGGAATTCTATGATTGCCGTTACCACTTACTAGCTCAAAATTTAAGATATCTTTGCCGTTCACACTTGTCCTAGCGTGTTAGTCTTTAGATATGAAATGAACGAGTTAGAAAATGAACTATGTTAGAAAATCTGGTCTTGTGAGGCGATAATTACCGGATGTATATTTGGTTTCCCTCAGAAAAAAATCTTAAAGATAATTGACCGAAAATAAAATGAAAAAAATAATGATCTTGAGCAGTACTGTTTTGAGCAAAAAACTATCAAAATGTGTGCATATTTTAACATAGTAATTTCCTTAGGAGAATATATATTTTATTTAAAAAAAAATTAAAATGAAGGAATTTTATAGCGCTAAATATTTCACAATTTACTTCATTGTCATTTTTAAAAAAACACGAAAGATTTTTCCGAAGTAAAGAATCTCATGAACTGGCAAAATCAACCCCTTATTTTCTATATTTACCCTTTTCTTATAAAATTCATATGAACATATATTTTTTATAGATACAATGATATATATGAATATTCACCAACACCTCCACTCGGGTAGGATATCACAGAAGGTCAATCTTTTAAGTGGAAGTTAACAGGTTTGAATTCAGGGTTTTCCTTCTCCTAGACGAGTTGCCTCACCAAGACTGAAGAACCAGTGTGCCCTACTATTTACCCATAGCTGGTGGGAGAATAATTGGATTCATACCTTTCCCAAGTGTATGAATGCTATGTGAAATGCAATCATCCTCGTCCAGGATTTTAACTCGTGTCGCCGTGTCCATTTCCTACGGCGATATATATATATATATATATATATATATATATATATATATATATATATATATATTAAAATACGTAGGACCACGAAGAAACTTGTATTTCTAGAATCTAAATACTAACAAATAAATTCTAATAAATAAGTTTAAAAAAATACAAATCTCTTTGTGGACAGACCAGTTTATATATATATATATATATATATATATATATATATATATATATATATATATATCATGTCGTGCTGGTAGCACGTATATCCCTGACACTCTCTTGCCACTTTTCCCTATCGTTCATCGCCTCAGGCAGGTCTACTGGACAACATCCCGAATCCTCACATAGTTGCTGAATGTATGTTCGTGCTGGTCGTCCTGCTTTTGCACGGCCTTTTTTGGGGGTCCTTAAGAGTACATCACTTATGAGTTCGTCCCTGCTTGTCCAACAGATTCCTGCATGTCTGGTTCATCTAACTTGAATAGTTTTCGTGATCCTATTTACCCAACCCCTCCGCTCGGGCAGGATATGACACAAGGTCAAGTTTTAAGCGGAGTTTAACAGGTTTGAATTCAGAGTTTTCCTTCTCCTAGACTAGTTGCCTCACCAAGGCTGAAGAATCTAGTCTGTCCTACTATTAACCCATACCTGGAGGGAAAATAATTGGATTCATACCTTTCCCAAGGGTATTAGTGCTATGTGAAATGCAATCAGTCTCGTCCAGGATTTGAACTCGTGTCGCCGTGTCCATTTCCTACGACGATAACGACTACACCACGTTTTTGTGATAGGAGGCTTGTGGCCGTAAATTTGGTGTCTTGTGAGGTGTTGCCGCCAGGACTTGTTCAAGATTGCTCGCAGCATTCTTGTGTAATTGCCGTCTAGCTTCTTCTCCACCGTTTCGTTAGCGTCCAAGTAGTGCATCCATATGACCAGCTCGAAGATACATTCAGCAGCTATGTTAGAATACGGGATGTAACCCTGAAGACCTGCCAGTGGCGATGAACGATAGGGAGAGGTGGCCAGAGAGTGTCAGGTATATCCGTGCTAGCAGCACGACATGAGGATATATATATATATATATATATATATATATATATATATATATATATAAATAAATATATATATATATATATATATATATATATATATATATATATATGTGTGTGTGTGTGTGTGTGTGTGTGTGTGTGTGTGTGTGTGTGTGTGTCATTTTGTTTGTTTGCATATTCCCTGAAGTCTTCGATGAAAGTGGGCCAAGTTTAATTTTTTCCGAAAAAAATTATTGACATCTAGTGGGAGCTATCATTTCCAGTGGGATAGCACTCTGTAATTTTCGTAATAAAATATGTCAGTATAGTTGAAGGCAATTTATTTTAGCTTTTTTAAGAAATGTCCTGTGATATTCTTCATAATAATTTTGTGGGGAATATATAAACCAGGTAAAAACATTTATTCTATTTATATAGGAAACTATTTTGTATTGTTTCGTAATTTACATTCCTTTGATGGACTTCTGAAAAAGAAACGAATATCCATGTTATATAGTAGTTCAAAACGAAGGCTTTGGAATATTTGCATATGTATTAGTTTTAAGAATAAACTTCAGGGATTTGAGAGAATCATACTGATATCGCATCTAGTGTATACGCTGGACCATAAACTATTGGTTATTATTTGTTCCGATCCATGGTTAAAATCCTGAAAAATAGCTTCAGACGCTACAACACGATGACCTCTTCTTTGAATCTTCAACTTTTTTTTTAACTTGACAAATAAACTAAATAATTTCTGAAAATACTGAAAAAAAATCCACCCTCCTAATCATTTACAGAGATTTTTTTTAGTAAGAATCCCCTTCAATTCTTCCAATTACTTTTTAGAATTGAGACATACTCCTGGCGTATGGTTTAACATCATTAGAAGTGGACTATATTCCCAAGTTCAAATTCTGGATGTATTTGAATTTGACATAGATTTTATAGTCTTGACAATAATATGAAACTATCTGCTCTAATCCCATAGCTATGAGTAGAGCAGTTAGACTCATATGGGAACCATTCAAGGTGATAGAAAACTAAATTTAAAACAGTACTCTCTGCTTAAAAATTGACCTGGTGTCACATCTTCCTCTGATGTGTCACGTAAGTAATGATCAATATTGAAATTTTATTATCAAAATCTTCTAAAGATGACAACGTAAATGTAGTTAGTCTCGGAAAAAATATTCCAATCTTTATTTTTATTTACTCTTTTACGTCACATATTATTGGACGCGACTTAAAGTTACGGAAGCTTGCAAAATTTAAAATCTCAAAAAAAGGGCTGTTATCCTTTTCATGAATAGCAACATAAAGAAGATGACTTATTCTTCAGTTCCTAAACAGAGACCAGACATGTTTTGTCTTTGTACATTTTTACAAGTTTAGATTTCCTTTGAGGCAAGATTTTGAAACGAAAGAAACATTGATAATGAAAATATTTAAATTTGGAAAATTAACACCAGATTCAAAAACCGTAAAGCAAAACATTAAATATAAGCCTTTTGACTTCCATACTTGCGAACGTGAGCATTGATTTTATTGATTCATCAAATCACGACATGGACAAAAACAAAATGTGAAAGGAATAGTAAACAAGTTTTTTTTTGTTTTTTTATATTAAAAACTTCAAAACTGTCAAATTGATGTTGTTTTAAAGGAAATTCTGTTTGTCTTTTTTGAGATTGATAATTTTTTTTTCATTCTTGAGAAAAAATAAACAAAGTAGAAGAAACTACTCATTCACATTTTTAAATCATTTTCGTAATTGGTTGAGGGGGCGTCCTATTGGCGAAATGGTTAAAGCGATGGAGTGCAGAATCGTAGAAAGCAAGTTCGTACTCCAGTCGCGCTATCACATTCACTTTCGGGCAAATACACTTGGGAGAGGTATGAACCCCCTTATCCTCCTAGCTATGGGTTAAATGATACCACTACTGTTCCCAGAGAATGGCTTTGGCATAAAATAAACTACAAAGGTTGATATGCCATTAAACAAAGGAAACAAATTGGTTGATCAATGTCACGTTGCAGCCACGACATACGTGGGTTTTGATCCGAATTAATGCTTTGCTTTCATCCATAAGAACATGTGTTAAATTACGTATTTAACACATTTATTTAACGATGAAGTTTATGGATTGATTGGCTCTAACGGCATTGTTTCTGAAGAAGTTTCACACTCAGCTATATGGTATCAATTATTCCTATCTAAAGAAAACATCTCATCCAACTGTATAGTTTCAAGTACTTTCATCCAATGCTAATAATTATATTTGTGGAGGTGCCCGTAGTGTAATGGTTATCGTCGTAGGAAATGGACACGGCGACAAGAGTTCAAATCCTGGACGAGACTGATTACGTATCACAAATAATAATACTCTTGGGAAAGGTATCAATCCTATTCTTCTCCCTCCAGCTATGGACAAATAGTAGGGCAGACTAAGTTATTCATCTTTGGTGAGGCAACTAGTCTAGGAGAAGGAAAACTCTTAATTCAAAACTGTTAAACTCCGCTTAAAAATTGAGCTTGTGCCATATCCTGCCCGAGCGGAGGGGTCGGTAATTATGAATACTAATAATTATATGCTTTCAAGTATTTTTTTTCGGAATATAAATCATTTGGTTGAACACAAATAAAGTGTAATAATTCTTAGGAAACAGATAAAGCTTCCGGTGACTTTTATTCATACAAATAATTTATAGCTATTTAGCATCAAACATTTCTATGGAATACGATTTTTTTTCAATTGATTTATTTGACCAATATATGGTACTCTAACAGGCACCACCGCTCCGGACCAAGGAGTAAAGTTAAAGGTAGGTACTAGAGGTCCCCATCAAATTAAATTCAGTGAACTAATCAGAGCACCGCTTTTTGGGGAGGAGTCTTACTTTTCTGCTAGGGTACAATCAGTGTATTTTAAACTTTACCTAGAGGTTGATATTGTAGTTTAGGAAACACAAGAATATTTATTTTTTTATTATTTTACACGATGATTCAGGTTGAGGCTACAAAAATAATTGTCTAATGCGAGCTTAATAATTTAGTTGAATTTCTGTTAGAATTTCGATTCTAAAGTGTTAATTCACCATAACCAATTTTATGAAGTATATAAAAAACGTGCACACTTGGATAGAAATTTGTCAATGCTCTTCTTTTTTTCAGCAAATTAAAAAAAAAAAAAAATAAATGCAAGTGTAAAAGAAAAGATTCAAATTTTTCAACGAGCGAATTGAACGTAATCCACAATGGCGTCTTAATGAATCAGAGGAACGAAGGTCTCAGTGGGAAATAGATTCACAAATGCGATTAATGAATCTCCTGAACAAAGGTAACAAAGTCTTTAAGAACAAAGCGCGGTAAATTTCAAGAGAAAAGGCAAAATGTCATTTAGGACATTTTAATTATGATCCATTACAATACTATGTTTCTTAATCTACGTTTAAATAGACTGTATGAACGTCTTCTGTACACAGTAGGGAGCAAAGAAAACAGAATATTAAACCACTTGCTGCAGCGATAAGATTAAGTTGAATTACTTACCAGATTCTACCCGATCCATTGAAATGACTTCTCATTGCTAAAACACTAAAATATATTCCTTACCTTCAAAATATATAAGAACAGTGTGTTTCAGAAAAAAATAGAATATATCGCAATGTAATAACTTGCTTACTTCTTCATCAAAGGATCTCACATTTTAACAGCATAAGAAGAAAAAATCTCGAGATTTGATGTTTACTATTTTATGAAGAGTGTGGGTCATGGTTATCTTTCGATGGCTGTTTTATTCTCTTCTATAGAAGCCACTCTTATAGAGGAGCAGCAGTAGTTCCCCGATCGAACTGTCGATCCTGAGCGAAAAGTCGTCAAACTCACGTCCAGGACCCATTTGGGTATTGACTTTGGTCGTCCATTGGTTTATTCAAATACCTTAACGTACATCATGCTGCTTCCCATGTGTACATAATAAAATAAATAAAAATTAAAAAAAAAAAAATAAAAAAAAAAAAAATAAATAAATAAATAAAAAGGGGGGGGGAATTTGTTTTAAGTTTTAACTTAGTTAAAGTCCAACATTAAGGTACTTTCTTATGACTTTCACTAATACTGACTTATACTTTTTTGCTGTATTGGGACTTTTCCAAGGGTTTTTCATTTTTTTTTTTTCCATCCTACAGTTGGGGACCTAGCAGGCTTCAGGAATTAGAGCTCTGTGGTAGCATTAGGCGTTCTAGGCTTTTTCTTCTAAACTACTGTTAGGGCTTTCTTTACGAATTTTTGAATTATTCGATAGAAGATATTTAAAAACATTCTGCCTTGTTCGCTGACATGTGGATAGGCTTAATATCAAATTGGCTTTACAGTAGAGTAAGCGTGCCTTTACATTTAAAACGCATAGTTTAAGCATTATTTTACAAACAAAATACAGCATAACATTTTGTAAAATTCAGCATTTTAAATTGGAATTAAAGACATACTGACCAATATTGACATATTTCTTCCACTTGGCTCCTGAGTTCAAATGCTCTTCTTCGTTTGGACTTTTATTTACTACTGATATTTTAGGTAGCTTTGGGGGCGGTCTAGTGGGGTGAAGGGGACAATTCGTTTTTGTTGGTTTTTTTTTTTTTTTTTTTTCTTTTCTTTTTCCCTTTCTGAGGGGGGGGCTGTAGTAGCATTCTAGGCTTTTTCTTCTAAACTACTGTTAGGGCTTTCTTTACGAATTTTTAAATTATTCGATAGAAGATATTTAAAAACATTCTGCCTTGTTCGCTGACATGTGGATAGGCTTAATATCAAATTGGCTTTACAGTAGAGTAAGCGTGCCTTTACATTTAAAACGCATGTACTCTTATGGATCCCCACACACGGCCGCGCAAAAGCAGGACGACCAGCACGAACGTACATTCAGCAGCTATGTGAGGATACAGGTTGTTGTCCTGAAGACCTACCTAGGGCGATGAACGATAGGGAGGAGTGGCGAGAGAGGGTCAGGGATATCCGTGCTGCCAGCACGATATGATGATGATGATGATGATTTTATGAAGAACTGTGGTGACTTGTTGTCACTCAGTCTCCTGGAAATCATCGCCATCTAACGCTGATGTTAAAAACTCGCAAGGAGTCTAACAACAACACTAATAATAATAAAAAGTAACACTGGAACTCCTGAGGGTAGTTAAGGTACTCGGTTAACAAATGAACTATAAGAGTACGTTAATGAACACTTAACTAAGTTAAAACTTTTTTTTTTGTTATTTTTTCTTTCGTGACACGCTTTTAATGAACAGTCACTGTGACTGTTCGCAGTCACATCTGTGTCAGGTGCGCAGATTATAAGCAACCCCTGGGTCTGGTATAGCCAGAACATACCACCCATGATAAAAATGTCAAATCTAAGTATAACACAACGTGGGACTATGGTAACAAGCTTGGGTGTCATGTTCAGCAGGTTCTCTCCTGATAGCCCACAAGGGAAACCGGGTGATCATTCTGATAATGTTGGCAATTTTTTTCAGGTACATGAATGACTAGTTAAGGAACCACACCAACCAGATACCTAAATGGAAAGCGTGGACTAGGGAAGACAACAAACTTGCACTACATTGCAATTTTAGGGGCAACCCTTCACAAAGAGGATATAGGAAAAGAATGATAGAGATCTGGCAATAATGTTCCAATTTTCAGACAACTAGTCAGAGACTTGCAGATCAAGTCAGAACAATAATACGGAAAGGTTGGTTTTCTGACCGTGAAATAATAGAATAACACCAGAAAATAAATAATCAACAAGGTAATAATACAGTACCTGACCCATCAAATATAAACAAACACAGACAACCCAACCAAAATGAACCACCAACTTCGGAAAATGAAACCCCACACAACGAAATACCGCACAACCGCACAACCTGGAACAAACAATATCACAAGAGCAAAAGTTAAGTCTAGAAAATTTAAAGGGAATTGTGAACAGTAAAAAGACTACGTTACCATAATTGAGTAACATTGAATGGAGAATAGTTAAAGCACAGACGACTAAAGCGAATCAAGTACAGACATATATATATATCAACGAATAATACAACCGAAGTAAATGAACTAATTCATGCAGGAGCGAAATTAGTTTGCGAGAAAATTCGGATCCCCTTAAAAAGCACGAAAGAAAAATCAAAACCAGGATGGTAATTTCGTTTGAAAACGCAGATAGAAAATTTACGAAAATAGCTAAAAATGAAAAAAACAAGGAAAGACACAGGAATATGTAGGAATAGAAAGGAAAAGGCAACACAGGCAATAAAACAAAAAAACAATACAACTTGAGGAAATAAAACAGAAGGTACTGGCGAAAAAAGGAAGATTAAAGGGATATCGACAAAGAGTAAAACAATACAGACAAAATAGGATATTCCAAACGAACGAAAGAAATATCTATTAACAACTGGGAGGAGATGAAAGAAAACATACCAACAACCGGTTGCAAATTAAAATGAAGGATTTTGAACTAAAATATGGAAACCAAAAAACATAAAGAAAAGGCTGAATTGATAAACAATATGATAAGAGAACTAGAAGGACTCGAAGAATGCCCGAAAGTGGAAATACACATCGTTTTACTCATAAGACACTAAAAATTATATCAAACTGGAAAACGCCAGGCCATAATGGAATACATGGCTTCTGGTTAAAGAAATTCATCTCCATTCACGACAGACTAGCACTAGAAATGAAAAAATGCCTACAAAGAGCACACGTGCCCGAATGGATGACCAAAGTAAAGAGCACATTGATCCAAAAGGACCCAAGGAAAGGAACTGCCCCAAACAATTACAGACCCATAACTGGCCTACCGATTCTGTGGAAAATATTAACAGCACAAATAAGGGAAGAGATATACTATTCGCTACCATCCACGGATTGTTCCCTGAGGAACAGAAAGGATGTCGCAAAGGATCCAAAGGCACAGAAAAGTTACTTTACATAGTTCAACACATCCTAAATGAGTGCAAGACCAGACGAAAAATCTAGCTATGGCCTAGTTTGACAATAAAAAGTCATATGATATGGTTCCACAAAGCTTGATAATAAACTGTCGCAAAATGTACAAAATATCACATGAAGTCGTAAACTTTATAGAGAAAACCATGAAAACCTGAAAAGTGGAGCTAACAGCAGGTAGAAGAATCTTTGCTGAAGCAAACATCCAAAGATATATTTTTCAAGATGCTCTCTCACCGATACTGTTCAGAATTGCCATGATGCCACTTAACCACGTACTCAACCGGATACAAACTATGTAGATTGCAGGAAAAATCAATCATTTAATGTACATGGATGACATCAAACTATTTGCAAAAAATGAAAACAACTGGAAAATCTTATACACGCAGTTAGAATATACAGCCAGGACATAGGAATGGAATCTACCATTGAAAAATGTACCATGCTTATAATGAAAAGTGGCAAAAGACATCTAACTGACGGAATGGAACTACCAAATCAAGACAAGATTAGAACGCTCGAAGAAAACGAGACCTACAAATACTTGGGAATCTTTAATGCTGACACCATCAAACAAGTGGAAATGAAATACAAAATTCAAAAAGAATATTTCAGGAGAACTAGAAAACTATTCAAGACAAAACTCTCTAGCGAAAACCTTATCAAAGTAATAAATACCTTGGCTGTACCTTTTCCTTAGATATTCCAAACCTTTTCTGAAGTGGACCAGAGATGAACTTAAACAAATGGACGAAAGAACAAAAAAATTAATGACCATGCGCATGGAATTACATCGCAGAGACGATCTTGACAGATTTTATGAAAAGAGAGAGAAAGAGAACTTGCCTGCATTGAAGACAGAGTTGACGCAACGATAGAACGACTCGAAGACAACATAGAAAAACACGAAGGAGGACCGATTACGGCCATCAGAAACGATACTGAAAACATGATGGACAACCGAATGACATTTACCAGGAAACAAAAATGGGAAGAAAAACAATTCTATGGACATTTTAAGCGACTAATATACATCTCACCCGACAAAACCTGGACGTGGCTAAGAAAAGGAAACATTAAAAGAGAATCTCTCCTAATAGCAACACAAAACAACGCTGTAAGAACCAATCATATCCAAACGAGAATAGATAAGACGCAACGAAATAGCAAATGTAGGCTATGCCGTGACAGAGTTGAAAGCATCAATCTTATAATAAGCGAATGCAGCAAATTAGCACAGAAAGATTATGAGACTAGAAATGACTGGGAGGGGAAGGTGATCCACTGGGAGATGTTCAAAAAATGTTAATATGACAATACGAACAAATGGTATATTCACAATCCAGCATCTGTCCTGATGAATGAGACACACCAACTCCTCTGGAGTTTTAAGATACAAACAGATCACCTAATCTTGTCCAGACGACTAGACATTAAAATAATAAACAAAAAAATGTACATGCAGGATTGTAGACTTTCTGCCCTGGCTAACCGCAGAGTAAAACTGCAAGAAAATGAAAAGAAGGATAAGTACCACAACCTTACTAGGCAATTGAAAAAGCTGCGGAACATGAAAGTGACGATTATACCAATTGTAATTGGTGCTCTTTTTACAGTCACCGAAGGATTATTAAAAATACTGGAGGACTTGGAACCAAGAGTACGAGTGAAGACCAGCTAAACTTCGGCGTTATTGAGATCGGCCAGAATACTGAGAAAATTTCAAGAAACTTGAAGAGAATCGATGTCACGGAAAGTCCACTGAAAGACCATCTGCTTACGTTGATGTAAAAAAACTCTCAAGGAGTAAATAATGACAATAAACAAACAACACAATGATCAACAGAAAACAATTAGTACAAAGCAAAGATGGAAAGAAAAAAAACGTATGAATATTTCAAGTAAAAAATTAGTGACCTCTCTCACAAGAAGACCTGGACAAGGCTAAAAAAGGAAAAATCATTCTTTCGATTGGAGGTTGACAGAGAAAGTAGAAAAGGAAAGAAAATCAAAGAGGTCATAATTTACGTTGGTAGAGTTGCAGACATAGAATGTTCTTCCAAGACTGATATTTCATTCGTTAAATGCAAATTGAATATCACAGATCACGAACGGCCAAATTGGTCAAGGTTTAAAGTATAACATATCAAATATAAGTCAATGTAACATTTAAAATAAAAAAAGAAGATAGAAAAGAAAATATCCAGTTTAGAACTTTCACTAAGTAGAAACTTTGGAAATTCAAAGAAACTTTTGGTGACCCACTTAAGTGTCTTCTTACTTTTAAGAGTACATCTGTAACTGGGGTGCAGTTAATAAACAAACCCTGAGTCTGGTATAGCCACAATATACGACCCATACAAATGGCAAATCGTAACATAACTCGACGTTGGAGGCAGAAAAAACGTTTAAGTGTCATGATCGGCAGGTGCTCCGTAGATAGCCAACATGGGAGTGTCTGCACGCATCTTTTGAATGTTGCCTGATCTAATTCCAAACAACAACCTTAGTGATCAGTTAACTCAGAGACACCAATTGAAGAAATGAACTTGGCAAGATAACAAAAATGTACATCACTGGTATCTCTTGAACAATCCGACATAAACAGATTATAGAAAAAGGAGGATATAAATTTGGACTAAATCCATAAGATTTAGAATAATAAACCTAAGACTTGTTGACCCTGATAGATTGATATTGAAGAAAGGCTGCTTTTCTGACATTGAGAAATTAGAAATACTCAAACAAGTAAATAGAGAATGATATCAACAAAATCCCACAAAGTGAGCTGAAACCATGAATCGTGAAAAGCAAAAATCTCATAAAAAAACTGAAACAAAATAATGAAAACTGAAAATCAATCTGCCCCGATAGCACACAGCAAATGTTGACACATGGAAATAAGATGAAAGAAGAATTAATGAAGGAGTTTATAACTGAATAGAAGAGTTTTCTTTTATCTCACAGAATCCAAAACTGGAAAATTATCAAAGGTAGAAATCGAAAAGCTAAAAGGTTGTCACCAAATACCACAAAGGACATCGTCACTGAATTAAACGAGCTGATTTATGCAGGAATGAATTTAGTCCGTAACTAAATCAGTGTGGCACTTAGGAACCTGAAGAGAAATACAAAATCGGGCGGGGAAATTGTCTAGAAGAACAGGTGGAGAAATTAGGACAAGCAGAGATACTAAAAAAGGAGAAAAATATGAAAAGAAACTCGGATGAAAATACCAAAACAGCAAACAAATCTCAAAATGCAACTTGAAGAGATAAATCAAAATTTGTTGGCGAAAGAAGAGAAACTAAGAAAACATGAACACAGGGTAAAGCAGTGCAATCAAAACAGAACTTTGCAAAATAACATAAGAAAATTCTACCAACCACCAAAAGGAGCATGCACGAAGTCAAATGAAGCAAAACTCTTCTTGAGCATATGTCAATGGAAAGAACATAACAGAAACACCGAATGGTAAATAACATGGAGAAAGAATTATAAAGACTCGAAGAAGGGCCTGGAATCACTTAGATCAATTCTCCAAAAAGTACCAATATGGAAAACGCCAGGCCATGTTGGTTTACATGGAATATGGTCTTAAAAAATTGACATCTATCTACGACACATTTTTTCTTAAACTGAATAGATGTAGAGAAGCAAATAAATTCGGATGGATGACTAAAGAAAGACTGTTATATATTGACCCTCGAGCGTGCCGTTAATCAAGAGATGCACCTGTATAAATAAGCGGAAGAACTGCTCAAGCAGGTGGTCGTGAGACACCTTGCATACACCTTGCAAAGTGAGGGCCGCAAGGCCCTCAGTGACCCACGGTTGAGCAACCCAGCCAAGATGAGAAAGAAGTGCTGCTATGGTCGAAGAAAAACTTGGGGACAATATAGCAGTCTGTCCCCGTCTCCAGCTCATCTCTCACACACAAGAAACATCACCCTATCGAGAATAAAGTGTGAGAGATTATATTTTTATAAAGAAGTGTATTCGTTCGTTCATTGAAGTTCGTGTATTGTGTTTGATTATGTTTCCGCATATATTGTAGTTGTATTACAATATACAACAAGACCTCCCTACACCAAAAAGCCACCTTAAAGGAATTAAATCCAACAACTATAGACTTAAAACGTATCTATTAATGTTGTGGGAAATCCTTACACCGAATATAAGAGAGGAAATTTATCAATCGCAAATAAGCCGCTGACTATTTTCCGAAGAACAGAACCGAAGCCACAAGCGAACCATAGGAACTGGTGATCAACAAATAATTGGTCAATTTATCCTCAATGAGAGTAACAGGAAAATGTAGGTAGGGCGTGTGTTGGCAACTAAAACCTTCTATATATTCCTACAAAGTTGGGTAATAGACTGTCAAAATGTACAAGATATCCGCCCAGATCATAAAATTCATCACAGAAGCCATGAAAAACAAGAAAGTGGATTTGACCGAAAGAGGTAAAAGAAGTTTAGATGAGGTGAACATATAAGTAAATGCGCTTTCAACATTACAATGTGTAATTGCGATGATGCCACTTAGTCAAATACTAAAAATATGCACTGGGGTATATATTTTTGGCTAAATTTAAAGAAAAAGTCAATTGCAGAAATTACAGAGATGACATCAAGCAGTTGGCCAAAAAAATTAAAAACATATTTGGAGATTCTAATACAATAAATAAGAATATACAGTAAGGATATGGAAATGGAATTTTGGATTTAAAATGTTCAGTGATAATAATGAGAACTGGAAAAAAGACAAATAACTGAAGTAATGGAACAGCCAAATCAAGGGAAAAAAAGAATTTGAACCCTTAAAGTAAAGGAAATTTTCAAATACTTGGGAATAATGGAAGTGGATACAATCAAATTAATGGAGATGAAAGAGAAAATAACTAATGAGTATTTCAGAAGAACTATAAAACTTCTTAAAACCAAGCTAGGCAGCAGGAACCTCATCAAAGGAATAAAAACATGGGCTGCTTGCCTTGTAAAATTCTTAGGACCGTTCTCGAAATGGATGAGGGAAGAACTTCGACACATAGACAAGGGGGCAAGAAATCTAATGCCGTTAAATGAGGCTTTGATTTAACGAGATGACACTGACAGACAATATGTCTCAAGAAATGAAGTAAAAAAGAGAACTCTCCTGGATTGATTATAGTATGACTGCATCAAAACAACGACCCAACGACAACATAAAAAAGAGCCAAGAAAGACTAATTACATTGACCAGAAAGAACAGTGAAAACATTAATATTAACAGAACAATAAGGAAGCATTAATTGGAAGAAAAACAACTGTATACATTCTTCAAGTGACAAGCTAACGAAGTCTCACGTCATAAGACATGAACATGACTAAGAAAATGCAACCCTATGAAAGAAAGTGAATCTTATAGCACAAAAAAATGCCATGAGAACAAACTCTGTTAAATCAAAAAAGTTAAGACGAAACAGAACAGCACGTGTAGGTTTTATGGTTACTGATACATAACCTTCAATCACACAATAAGCGAATGCAGCAAATTAGTGAAGAAAAAGTGCATTACCAGACAAAAGTGGGTTGATAAGGTGATCCTCAGAGAATGGTGCAAGAAATTGAAATTTAACCAAAATACCTAATGCTATATTCATAAACCAGAATCTGCCGTTGGATTTTGAGATACAAGCAGATCATCTAATCAGGGCGAATAGACCAGATATAGAGATAGTTGAAAAAAAAGACAGCCTGCTGTATTGTCGACTCTCCATCCCGGCGTACTACAAAGTAAAGATCAAATTTTTAAAAAGACAAAAATGGAAACGAATACTAATGCCTTGCCAGAGAACTAAAACGCTACGGAACATGAAGGTGACGATGATACCAATTGTAATTCGAATGCCCGGAAGGATCCCCAAATGTAGAGCAAGGGGCTAGGAAGTGTTGGAAATCAACAGACGAACGGAAACCTTCCAAACTATGGCCTCGTTAAGATCGACCAGAATACTAGGAAGAATCCTAGACACGTAAGGTAACGTGCTGTCACTCAGATTCTAGTGAAAGACAATCAGCGAACGCTGGTTTGAAAAACTCGCATAATAATAATAATAATAATAATAATAATAATGCAATAAGGAAAAAGAGAAACAATATAAAGAACAGAACTACACAATCAGGAAAGCATCTGAACACCAAGAAGAAAAATAAAACTGGAAATACCAGGGAATATTTGAAGCGGACACCATTAAGCAAACAGAAATGAATGAGACCATAAGAAAAGAATACACCAGGAAAAAAGAATTATTTTTTATTATTAAACGTTATATTTACCCTTTTTTTCCATCATGATATATATGGAACAGTGTTTATTGTGTGGTCCCGGTCGTTGAACAAGTAAAAGCAAGCAATACTCACCTGTTCACCCGATAAGCGACGCAAAATTAAATTGATGTCTACATGACAACATCACTTACGTATGCAGATTAGTATCTAAACTTATTTTTTCGACAGACTTTTTTTTTGTCATTTATTCTTTGCGTCTCTGAGTATGCTATAGACAAAAAAAAATGTTTACTTTGCAAAAAATGAATAATTTATGAATAATAATAATAATAATAATAATAAGAAGAAGAAGAAGAAGAAGAAGAAGAAGAAGAAGAAGAGAGAGAGAGTTGGGGAGAGAGAGATTATTAATTTCGGATTGATAACCAAATAAGGGAAAGAACCCGTCAGCAAGAGGTTATGTTCGTGTTAATCCATCACTACCCTCCAGCCGACTACTATGATATCAATTTCTAATCATCAAAGATTTCAGGAAACCATTATTTCCTGGAAAAAATAAAATCATCTTCGAGGCTGACGTTTTTGTAATGAGAGGAATTTCTTATTCTTGGGTTGAAATGGATATCATTTACCAAGCTCAATCAAATAATTTGTTCGAGTTCTCTTCAATGTACTAAAGAAGTCGACGCCCCGGGTGAGCTAGTCGTTCATAAGAAAGTCAGGAATAAATGTTTATTTAAGATGTCATAAAGAGGACACTTTGGAAAATTACATCAGTCGATGAGCATAAAAAACGATTACAAGACGAAGACAATTGTATCTGCATTTTATTATCACATTGAGACGTGTAAAATTTTCTTCGAGATTTGAAAGAGTCTAAACAAAAATCAATTATACTTGAAAGCAAAGATTTCTTCTCATGTCTAAGATACCATCAATAACAATAATACACAGAGCAATTCAAATTGGAAGTTGTTGTTAATATTTGAATTTTCAAATAATTAAATTTTCCTCAATCTTATGGAAGATCAGGTGGCAACATATCTCTTCAACATATGTGTGTTTGCGAGCAATATCGAATAAGTCCAGGCGGCAACACCCAACAAAGCACCAACTATACGGCCACCTGCCTCCCATCAAATTCTGGGAATTTTCATTTTGCCTGTGTCGTTTCTGGTCGCTTTAATTAGTCTTCTTCTTGTTTCTGGACGTAATAATTATCATTTATAACTCTTCGAGTTTTTTTTTTTCACCAGCGTGAGCCGATGGTTTCACTGTGGTGTTTGATAACAAGTCTCCTTAAATCTCCGGATCTCTTCTCAGTATTGTGGCCGGTCTCAATAATACTGTACTTAAGATAATCTCTGCTCCTCTGCTTATTTCTATGCATTTGAGGATTTTTCCGAGCCCTCCAATTACAATTGGTATCACAGTTACCTTCATGTTCCATGTCGGCATAAGCTGTAGAATACACCAACTGCTTCCACGACGAGTGTCCCAGATATGAAACTAAACCATCTGATAGTGAGGCTTCAGTAATGCTGCCGCTTTGGGAATACGGAGTACCTTTCATAACCATTCCTCCCTGGTCCATTCTAGTACAGAGTGGTCGCACCTGATTGGGTCCCATCTATGTGTTGTACTCCCTATATAACGGACTCGCCCTTCTCCATAAATACACATCAACGAGAGCGTCCGACAGAGTTCACCAATCTGCGTGACACAATCACGTGCGATACCATTTACGTAGTGGACAGATAGTCACTACCTCACTGGACACTCAGCTTCTTATCAACTAAGTACTGTTTAATCAGGTTCACTTGTATCTTGTTCTGTTAATTGAATCTCAGTCTTTCTATCAACCCTTTTTTGTGTTCCTCGTGTCTTTCTTTTGTCACCATTACAGCAGTATGTGTCAACGAAAACTAAACTGTGTGCTTATGCAAAAGTGAATTGTTTGAAATAGAACATTTTTTCCCATTTAACTGTATAAATAAATGACTGATGTTTAATTGAATTGTTCGTGATGCATTGCAATACTTAGAACCTATTAATTCTGTTGGCTTTTATGAATAGCCTGAAACTGTTATTGACATTTAATCCGTGTACTTATGCTAAACTGAATGGTTTGAAATATAACTGCTTTTACGTTTAACGTTGTGTGAACAAAAAAAAAAAGAAAACTATACTTATGCCTGACTGAATTATTTGAAATAGAATGTTTTATATGTATAAAAATGGACTGAGCATTAAATAACATTCAATGGTTGATATGCTATAAAACCCAAACAAATTAAACCAAACATGTCTTGTCCGTGTCGTCACTTTAGTTTGTCACTTGAAGAATTTATAGAGTAATTTTCTTTCCCATTTTTCTTTGCTGGATTTTTATAGTTGTTTGTTTCTTGATTCTTAAGTTATTTCTGTTGATATTGCTGTTCCTAACAACTCTAAATACTAATTCTTTGTTTTTCTTTCTATAATCCCTCAATTGTTGCATCGTCATCTACAGCATCACAACGACACAATAATTAAGATGCAGTGACAAAGACAGACGCAGGCAGAAAGACGTAGGAATAAACGACGCAAGAAGGCTCCTTTACAAAATATTTACCTCTCACTTTATTACAAGGGTTCGAAAAGATTGTGTGGGGTTTTACTGTGAGAGGGAGCTGGTGTCCGAACATAACTGAAATATTTTGACCCCTTACTCTTATGGCCATCACGTTGTGTCTTTCTTGTTCTCTTGATGCTCAACCGGGCGCCTAGGGGCTCACTCTGCCGTGTGTTCTGCTACATCTTACCAGCAACTTCTCAGGACCCCAAACTCCATTGGGGTTCCCGAGGGCCCCCTCGGACGGGTGTGGCTTTCCCTACCACACTCTCTCCAACTGTCTGGAACTCTACTGGCAACTCCACTGGCTCGTCGAACTCAACTGAATTATATAATCGTTCGACGCCCACTCGATCTTTGAAATCGAATGTTTAATCGTCATCAAGCGTAAATAACTGTCATGCAGTTCAGAGGTCACTCTCTTCCAGTGCACCAGTCTATGAGTGTACCATGGGAATTTTTTTTGTCATCTCATTTCATCAGCCAATTTCCGCCCACATGATTTCCTCTCATAACGGCCATTAGAATGTGTCACCTCCTTCCGGTGCATCACCTTGGAATGGCATTTTTGGCAGGGTCAAAAGGTCAAAATATAACACAATCGCATAGTTGTTGTATCTATACAATCCTCACTGCAAGCCAGTGACCCTGCTAATTCTTTTCTTGACACATTGAATTTATCTGTGTCGTATTTCGGGTGTAAGGACTTGTTCATTCACCTCTGCAGAGGGGTTAGACCCCCCACTCAATGAGTTTCCTGGATATGACACTAAACAGTCTGATGATGAGGCTTTGGGGAATACGGAGCACCCCTTCATTGCCATTGCTCCAAGGTAAACCCTAGCCCGGAGTGGTAGCACCTCATAGGGCCCTATCTATGGGTTAAATAGAACCAACGGCATACTCATGCTAAACTGAATTGTTTGACTAAACTGAATAGCTTGAAATAGAAATGTTTGACCATTAATCTGTGTACTCATGCTAAACTAAATAATTTGAAATAGAACTGATTATTTACGTAAAAATGGATTTGGCGTTAAATAACATACAAAGGTTGATATGCCATAAAACCCAACCAAACAACCTTGTTCATTGTTATAAAATTCCTGCTTCGTTGGTTCAACTCCCTGAGTTTCTCCCCTGACGATTAAAGATGGTCCAAATTATGTTCAGGCACGTATTTCTTTGACAAGATTTCTGTTGAAGCATTGAGTTTCTATTAGTTTTCTAATTCTTCTGAGGAATTGTCTTCTTTTATTTTAATCATTTTTTTCTTCTTCCAAATGATGACAAATCTTTACAGTACTTCCTTATTCTCTTTAAATTTACCAAATCTTTGGTCTGCTCTACATTTATAGATTTCAAATGCCTAATGATTCCATTCATTTTTCGAGGATCATTTCCACATGTCAAAAAAAAAAAAAAAAAAAGAAAAACAAAGAAAAAATAGATTGGGATACTAACGTGAACCCACGACACTCTATGTAAAATTCAGAGTCCGTTACTTTACAAAAGACAAAAATATCTATGTAGCATACATTTTTATATCAAAATGTCATCATCATTATCAATACGTTCTAATAGCTCAAAGTCTCTTAACTCTCTCTCTCTCTCTCTCTCTCTCTCTTTGTCTATATCATTCATCGTGCATTTCAGATCATATCATCATCATCATCTTGTAGTGCCGCTATCACGGATATCCCTAACCCTCTCTCGCCACTTTTCCTTATCGTTCATCGCCTCTAGTAGGTCTTCAGGGTTACATCCCATATCCTCACATAGCTGCTGTATGTATGTTCGAGCTGGTCGTCCTGCTTTTGCTCGGCCATATTTATGGGTTATTTTGTGTCTGGTTAGTGCCGATGGAGGTATGTATTTGCCAGTCCGGCAACAGTGATGCATCTATACGTCGAAGTGGATTGGAAAACGTCGTTTAAGACTTCATCTTTACTTTGCCAGCAATTTCTTACATGTCTTGTTCTTTTAGCATTGTTTTTCAGATGGGAGGCCGGTGGTCACACACCTACTGTTCATATCGTGCTTCTTAAAAAATTGGTTCAAAACTGCTTGAAGCATTCTTATGTTGTTCCTTTGTAATTTTTTCTACATAAGTTTTGTTTCAATATAGATGGGAAAAAAACATACAGTAGTACGTATATGGTCTCATCTTGGAAGAAATTCCGTTTTATTTAATTTGAGAGATCGGATTTTCTCATGATCGACAACCTGTCAGTCGCTGTTCATGTCTTCTTTACTGGGTATATTGACATCAATTTCAATAGATGAGATATTGCTGTCGAGGAATTTAACTTGGCCTATTAATTTCAGAGATTTGACATTTCAAGTAGATATGGCTCCATCTTGTTTAAAATATATAAACTCATTAATTAATTACCTGAGCTCACACAGAGACCAATGCCTCTTGCTGCTTGCTCCACGCTATGAAGCAAGGATTCGTCTTGTGTTGGTATATTTCGAGAAACCCAAGATAACCATGACTCTAATTCAAATTGGATACAAATATAAATCAGAGATGAAATTTTAATATTTCGCATACGTAACATTTTAATGAGATGTGGATTGTTTCTCAATTTAATCAAGAAGAAAATAGTTCATTTTTTCAATTTTTATCAAGAAACTCGTGAATGTGCATGGTGGACTGCTAAATAGATATGAATAATATCATAGACTCTTCGTGGTTCTTGGTCGAACTGAGAACTTTTCACAAACCTCTCTTAAACTAAGTCAACAAAATATGCTTTATTTTTCCAAGTTTTATCAGCTCATAAGAAATCACTGCACTTACATCGCAAAAAAGTTTTGATTTTATGGATTCTACTGAATATACACTGCCAAATCTTAATACATACACAAAAATCTTTTAAGAAACATTCTTGCTAAAACAACTATGCCAAATATTGAAACGGATATTATTAGATACTATTGCTTGCTAAATTATTTTTTTTTTTAAATATCTAACAAAAATAAGAATGCGTAACAATCCGAAATTAACACATCCCTATATTTATGTATTGATTTTTTGCTTTTGTTACTGACTTTTAATAATTTAGAGTTTGGTAATGAAAAAGAAAAAGAATATAATATCTGCTTTGATTGTATGATATTTCTCTAGAAATAAGAAAACCATGGTATCGATGGTATGGAAGGTAATAATTTTTATGAAATATCGGTATGGGTCTGCTCATACATGAATTATTCATATATATTTATATCCTTTTTTTGGTGATCGTTTTTCGAAGTTACTCCACATCGATCTTTCTCAGCACTTTAACCGCCATATTCTAAGAATCAACGCTGTGCGTAGAAAAAATCTTCCTTCGTTTCAGATTACTGAAATATATTCATATATTCTTTGGGCAGATAATCGAAACGATAATCTATATGGCCTCTCGTTGATTGATTCGGAATCCCTGATCATTTAAGATACTTAGATTGTGTTTCTCTTTGAGGAATTTTCACTTACAGAGGTTAACAATCTTTCCCAAACTGAATTTATCAAATTTTATAGTGAATCATTTTAAATTAGATTTGGGAACTCATTAAACAAGTTAAATCGTTAAACCCCAAATTTATACTGAAAATAATATTATGTTCATTTGTAATAGAACGGGGATATTAAATATTCGGACATATTGGATTTTTAGCTTAAATAAAGCAACCCATAGAGAAAAAGGAAAATTCTGAATTCAATCCAGCCTTACTTCCGATAAGAATTGATCCTGTGCTATATCTTCTTCATTGCGAAAAAAATAGTTTGCCGCATTCTGTTGGTGCTAAGGAGTTTGACACACACTAACACACACACACACACAGAGAGGCACACACACACACACACACACACACACACACACACACACAGAGGCACACACACACATACACACACACACATGTTACATGTTTGATAGGGTTTAACCAAAACGGAGTAGGGAATTCCTGTCCAAAAGAATAACTTTCATAAATTTTGGAAGTCTGCCTTTACATTCCATGTTGTTTAGGTCATTCCTGATACCATTCCACAAAATAGTCTCGCATACATTCTCTAGGTCAAAGAATATTGCTACGAGATCTTGTTTTTGTATAATTGCCTCTCTTGTGCAGTTTTCTAATCTGACCACATGATCCGTTGTTGATCTTCGACTCCTAAAGCTGCATTGGAAATTGGTAAAAAGATTTTAAGATTCTATGAACCAAACTAAACTTTTATTGACCATTCATTTCATGGTCTTGCACGGGCAGCTTGTTAAAGCTATTAAGCGGTAGTTTGATGCGAAAAGATTATTCTTTTCTGGTTTAGGTATTGGGATGACGGTAGGTATTATCCATCATTCTGGGAGTTTGCAATTTTTCTAAATGTCATTTAATGCAGTAAGTAGGTATTCAAATGATTTAGAAGGTAATTGTCTAAGAAATTCTTAGTGAATTTCATCTGGGTCGACTGCCTTGTTGTTGGATTTTTGGATAGCTTCATTTTGTTCTGATAATGAAAAGAGTCCGTTGTAGCTTTCAGTTTTGTCCGATTTAAAATTAGGCTTTTCTTTTTCGACTGGCGTGTCGGCAATATCTTTTCTATTGGGAACGAGTATTATTTTAACGAGGTGTTAGTAGAATGGTTTTGTCATAACTTTTACGGATCCATTTCCAGAATTAAGTTTATTTACACAATTTTGACAACGGAACATATTAGCTTTTTTAATGGTTTTCCTTACTCTGACCAGTTTAAAAGAGTTTAGATTGCTTGTTAGTGGTTCTTTTTTGAATTTGTGGACAACAGCAGTTGGTAATCTGCTATTTGGCACTCATTGTTAAACCAGGGTGTGTTGTGTTTGTTTGATGGTAAGGTTTTTGGTATAGTTTCATTTGCTATTGCAATTAATATTTCAGGAAAATGTTTTATTAGAACTGTGGTGTTTGAGTCTTGAACCAGTCTTCTATTGCATAAGGTTTTAAATCGTTGCCAGACGGCCTTATTTGTTTTCCAGCAGTCAGGGATGTTGTCATGGATAGGTTGTATGACTTCCAGTATAATGGAGAAGTGGTCACTGCCACAAAGATTGTCATGGGCCTTCCATGTGTAATCCATGTAGCTTGGAGTATCAGATAGAGTGATGTCGATAGCTGATTCGGAGCCGGTAAATGGATTGAGATAAGTTGGAGATTTGTTTTGAAGATACAGAGATGTTTTCCATTGATTACCTTCTCCAGATCAGTGCCCTTTTTGTTGGTTTTCAGGCACAATCTTATAGTAATATGACTATTAAGGTCACCTAGTAATACGTGGCGTTTAGTAATTAGTAGTTTTAATTTATTAAGTTTTTTTGTCGTTTATGGGATCATGTGGAGGTATATAAATGGAGCAGATATTTACTGGTTTGTGAAGTGTAGTTTAAATCGCAATCACTTGGAGTTCACTATCGATGTTGACTTGCTGCTGGGTTATGTCCTTCCTAACGAGAATAGAAACACCTCCAGAAGCTCTGTGTCCATCTTTGTAAAAGTGATTATATGACTGAAAATGTTTAATGTTTAACTGGTTCTTATCTTTGAGGAATGTTGCTTAAATACATACTACTTTGGGGTTATAATTAGGAGTAGTAGCAGTTCTTCCTAATTTGCTCTAATTCCTCCACAGTTCTATTGTATTATTTTGTTAGACATTTTTTATCGTATTTAATCCGGGCAGTTCCACAGAGTTACGAGGTGGTTCATTATTAGTCCTTGGCTCCGGGCTGTTTGCTCGTTTATTCTTTTGGTTTTTAGGTTTAGTTAATTGGGGACTGCTCTCTGTTTTCATCTTTCTGAATTTATTCATTGTTTCTGTAGTTTCTGTTTCTTGTATTTTTAGTTCTGATGTAGGTTCTTGCTTGTCTTTAAGTGTTTTTTTTTTTTTTGAGAGGAGTGTTTAGAAGCGGGAGGTCGTATTGTCTTTTGATCTAGCTTTATTTGGAGATTTTGTTACAGACTGTTTTATCGGCCGTGTGGTTGGTGTTATTGCCGTTCTCTCCTTATACATTCTTCACTTGCTTCCGACTCTCACAAGATCTTACGTACGCCGGATGATCGCTGCTATAATTGTTACACTTATATGGGAATTAATGTGGTAGAAAGGATTTTGTTGATCACATGTTCCGCACACTTCACACACTCTACAATTATCCTCATGGTGGCCATATTTTGGGCCTTTGTAACATCGCAATGGATTCAGTATGTATTGCTCTACTCTGTCCATTGTATAGCCTACTTTTATTTTTCGGTTATTTTTTGGGTAATGAAATCTTCGATGATGTATTTCTTCGATGATGTATAAGGATAATTCTTTAGTTCTCACAACCCTCTTACTTACTTGCAGGAGTTTGTCAGGGTATGTTTTGACACTGATATAAGGAAACTTTGTCATTTTCAATAGAAAATCAGCATATTTCCTCTTTTCCACCTCGACAAGCAGTGTTTCATTTTTTGATTTTTTTTTACAGTAACAGGCATTAAGTTATTTGGTATTTTTTTCAGTTACGAAGGGTGATACATTTGTTATCGCAGCACTGTTAGATTTAATGATTACAAATCTAGGAAATGGTGCTTCTGTTTCATTATCAGAAGTGTCCGATTTGTTTTAATTACGTTTGAATTTTTTGTCAGTTATATGTTTTTTCCTGGTTCTGAGCTCCACCACCCACCGCGGAGTCCAACTTGAGAATGGAATGAAACAGTGGGGGGACCAATACGCCTTGGCTGAGACGGGGATACAATACCAGTATTCTCATATTAACAGAAAGATTTCAAGCCTCTGCGAAATTCTGGTTTTATAACTCAATCTAACAGGGTAAAACAGTTATTTCCTCTTAACACAATCGACCCTCAACCTCCGCCTTCTAGCACCTTTAAGATAAAGTATGGGGCATTATGCTGTAAGAGTAGATTCGGTAATTCGTTCGAGAGAAAATAAACATGTGTGCTAGGGCATGACAGAACCAACAGATCGATCGGATCAGGCAAAAAACCAACGGCCCGTCAGACCAAGTAAGGGCAAAGTGGTGTGTTGCAAGCCATTGACCACTCTGTTTCAGAATCAATGACTACTCAACCACCAGGATTCCGTCCGAGCGCCTTACGGGTCGCCACTCACGGCCAACAGGTTGCCCCATTGTGGTGGGGGGACTTTCTGCAGAGGTGCAGTCGTCGAATTCTACAGCCCCAGCCGAAAGGGCGAGAAAATTAGAATATTTGAAATATCTGTTTAGATTTACGATTCATAAGTAAGTAACGTGAGTTTGAATTTACAGAAAAAAAACTTCCGACGATATTTGATTTGATTTTTTTCTTTGTTTAATGACCTAAGTGAGTTATTTAATGTCAAATTAACCCTTGTAGAAAGAGACAAGTAGTACTATTTAACCCATACATGAGGAATAAGAGAGTTCGAACTCGCTCACGACGATATCATAGTCAAGTACGTTAGCCACTACACAGCGTGAACTCCTCTCCCGACATTATTTTAACTCGCACACATGATTCATTGAAGATATATCAGATGTAGAACTCTTTATCGATTAGACAACCGAATTCAACTGAATGACACACTTCAAATATAGTCATACTATCACCTTGTTCTTTAATCAGTTTTATATTACCGGATATTGGATAGTGCTTTTTCAATGAAATTTAAATATTTAAAGGCGATTAAATCACATATAGTGAAAACGATGTCAGCGTACGTTCAGATAGAGCATGTACTGCTACTAGCTGATTTCCTACCATGCGAATGTTTTATCTCTCTGATAAAATAAAACGGTAATTCTTCCGAGTTTTAGACCTGTCCGTACTACAGCATGCCTGAACTATTCGACTTTAACTTGAACCCTTGAGAAAATACAAGATGGAAACTGTGAGCTATTCTGAACAAATCTTCCAAGTGGCACCTCCCAAAACAAACCACAGCTGCATGGCCACATACCTGCCATGTTACAAATCCTCCGAGTAAGTTGAGCGCAGTTGGGAAAAAACGTCAGGACGAACACATAAGCAATTTTCTTCTGTTGACTCCCACGCATGGACCCACCAGTGCTGGCCGACATGCATTTATTTTACATTCATCAAATCGACACGGACACACTAGACTGATGGCGAATAGGAAAAGGGGAGAGAGGCAAGGGGAACTTATCAGCATGATGATTGTGATGATATAAACATTCCTAATAAACCATAGATTTCAGAAATCTGTTCTAGAAAAATATATTTTTATAAATAGCCAAATTGAAAATATCAATGTATTCATGACTAGTATAACAATGAACTGTAAATGATTTGTTTTCTTTTTAATATGATTTTTTTTTTCAAAATTAAAAGTTCTGAATAAGGTAATACGTGGAATTTTACCCAACTTAAGAAACTCTAATTTACGCAGAATATTTTTCGCCCTGGTGGTTTTAGTTCGATTGCTTTGGTTATTGTAACCTAGCAGATTTCATTTGCAGTATGTTGAAATCGGACCTTCTGGGATTTTTAAATCGAATTCTTTATTAATCCACAGAGTTTGTTATTTGAATTTCGCAATCTATGCTTAGAGGATAGCTGGCATAAGGTGGATTTTCTTTGTAAATTCACTCTTGTAATGCAGTTTGTCTTGCAGCACAAAACCCATATGTACGTAAATTCGTCTCTTATCCTTAGGGTCGTGTCCATATCTATCTATCTATCTATCTATCTATCTATCTATCTATCTATCTATCCTACTTTGGTCCTAGCTATTTATATTAGTATGCTCACGCCCTCTCTCTCTTTATATATATATATATATATATATATATATATATGTCCATAATCATCTAGATCAATATATCCATATCTATCTACCAGTCTATTCTTATTTGTTCATATCGGTCTATTTTAATACACACACACACACACACACACACACACACACACACACATATATATATATATATATATATATATATATATATATGTGTGTGTGTGTGTGTCTGTGTGTCTGTGTGCGTGTGTGTGCATTATTATTGATCATTGCAGATTGGATTTCATCGTTTAGTATGCACTGTTTTAATTCTATTGAGGTACGTGCCAACTTCACTTCTAAAATCATGTCCCCCTCCTTCCGTAATTAGTCGTGAGGATTTTGAAACATATCTCGGGGTATATTCGTAGTTAAGCACCTATAACCCCATCAGGGCATTTACAGACACACGAGTCTGCAATTGGAGAGCACTTGTTGATTAAAAATGTATGTTGAGTCAATTATTCAGAATAGTTTTTCTCTGATCCATACAGGGTTCGGACTAAGCAGCCTCTGAATATCTTTGTGACAACAGTGATTAATGCACAATGTCTAACTCCATGTAGACTCAAATTAAAAATATTCGAGGAGTCGTAGATATGATCTGGAATCAACAATTTTTCTTTTCTTCTAGTCTCCTTCCAAATTTAGCTCATTTTCTTTACAAACCACATTTCCCTCATTTTTAAATACCAACGATTGACTTTGGACGATGATATGGTCGAAAAGCCTATACGTTTTGTGTCAGTCGTAAAGATATTACGCGTTGTAAGACTCTAGTTCCCCATAATACAACTCATTTCACCATGGTGTAAATAAAAATAATATATATATATTCATATCCATCTGTTTTGGTCCTATTTTTCATTCTATCTGTCGTTCTATCGATAGTGCACGTGAAAGTGTGTATATATATGTGTGTACATATATACATATACAAATTTTCGTCTATACTTTTAGCAAGTAGAATATCAGTAAGGATAATAACAACTAGAGATTATTATAATGAACAATAATCTGAGATAAACAAACGACTATCAAATATTCTTTTGAAGTTGTCTCTCTTGATCTTTCCTAATCACAGTAAAACATCTACCAAAATCTTCAGGGAACTGCTAATTATGACATACTAATATAATTCACTCAGTCAGGTTCCGGTGGAAGAAGAACTGAATATTTCGCATATTGAAAGGGGAAAAAAAAAGAGGTTTTTTTCCGTGAAATGTGAGAAGTAATTTTTATGTCCTCGGTCCACCAAATTCGCAGTGAACTTAACGCTGTTAATTAATACATCATTGTTCTTGCAAATGAATCGGATTATCAAATAATTGTATTTCGTCCTTGATTTTCTCCTCTGTTGAAAATAAAAATAAAGTCATCAAGTGCAGTCGGGATTCCAATCCTGCTGCAGCAATTTGCTCGTTGCACTCAAAAAGTGGAATTGGACATTCGTGTGACTCTGGTTGGGGAATCTGGGGTTGTGGGATTTGGGGTTGTTGGATCTGGGGTTGTGAGATTCGGGGTTGTGTTTGATCATTACCGTGCGCATGAGCAGGTGACAGTCATTTTGACGGTATGTAGCATATAGCACCCAAGTAAATAAGTTTAGGTTAAGGATAACATCAGAACGAATTCAAACAATCTCTCAAATATTCTTTCTTCTCTTGTGCAATGTCCTCTGTTCTTTTGCTTGTAAAATGTCAACAGTTATTTTTTGTATAGAATCTAATATCCATATTTCATCTAAACAAAGTGTACGTTTCTAAGATTATTTTCCACGAGCCTTGTCCCCTTATCATGAACATCATTTTGCCATAAAACTAGGGTGAGTTAAAAATTTGCCAATATTTTCAAAAGTAGTTTGCTTTATTCTTCAGGTTATAAAGAAGAGAGTCAAGGATTCAAAGAAAATTGCCACCGTTTTTCATCTTTCAGACTACCTTTCCACCTGTTCTTTGATCCCACGCTTATTGATTTTGAAAACAAGGAACTCCTTCACTGAAGCTTCCACCTTATCTTTTTTTAAGTGTTGCAAGCGTAGTAAGGATGTTATGGATCGGAATAAGTAATGATCTGAAGGAGCTAGAACCGGACTATGTGCCGGGTGAGGCAACAGTTCGATTACCTCAAGTTCGTGGAACTTATTGCAGATCTTTCGGTCGGTCAGACGTCTTGCGTTGTCTTGCTGCTGAAGATTTCGACCTCCATTAGCTAATACCGTATATTTTCGATGCCCAATTGTATATATTCCTTCCAGCGGTTCAAAGTACCGGTTGAAATCAACTAAGTAATCGTCGGAAACAAAATCATAGGGAATTATCCCCTCAGGAGAAGACCAGACCAAGAGCATCATGTTTAGGTTCGAAACGCAAATAATGCAAAACTGTTGAATTATCTTCGTATATGAGATAAGAAATAAACTTTTATTTAATTTGAAATGTTCACCATCTATTTCATGCCACTTTTCTTAAGTTGAAATGCATGGATGTCAATTTGATAATTTACCAGAGCTCGAACTCAGTCCTCAGATAGGGTGCGTACGCAAAGATAGTTCACGCACAAACCAGTATAAAAGAGTTTTAAGAAATTATTGAACATATTGATTATTTTGATTTCAAATGGATTATTATTATTTCTCATTAGAGTTTTTCACATCAGCGTAAGCTGATGGTCTTTCACTGAAGATTGGGTGACAGCAAGTCTCCTCAAGTCTCCAGGACTCTTCTCAGTATTCTGGGCGTTTTCAATAATGCTGTTGTTTGGATGGTCTCCACTCGGCCGCCAACTTCTAAATCTTCCAGGCCCTTTAATAATCCTTTAATTACCGTTCTAAAAGTAGCAATCACAATTGGTATAATTGTCACCTTAATTTTGTATAGTTTTTTCAATTCTCTAGCAAGGTCGAGGTACTAATCTCTCTTTTCATATTATCCTCCTTTATATTCGGTTTTTCCCAATGTTTTACTGGGCTTTTGTTCAAGACTTACGGTGAGGGAAGGTCGTCATAATTTGCATTGTATTTAATTTACAGCCTCCTTTAGGCGGTATTTTCTTTATTCATATTGACATATTTACTTTTTTTTTCTTTTAAAGAGATGAGTTGCGCCATAAAGCGCATAATTCTGTCTTTCAAATTGGCTAGGACAGCTAGGTCCCTTCTAAATGTGTTTATCAGTCTCTTTCTTGATCACAATCTGGATTGCTTCAATCACATGTCAGAGTGATAGTTTTAACGTACCATTTTTTTTCTTTTTAAATTTCTTTTTTGCAGGTCTTTGTATTTTCTTATATTTATATTTCATTTCACGCTTTGGTTGACTCAGAAATATCAGTTAGGTGGCATGTTTTCTTTTATACTCTCTAACCACAATATCATTTCTGTTGCTCTTAAATTTTTTGGCAGTTTCTTTTAAGACCTTGACAAAGGTTGCTTCTTTGGCTTTTCTGATGGTTCTGTTTGATATTAATACAATTTTCTACAGATTTCAGTTTTCAATTGTATTTACATATTTTCCAGGTGATATGATGTTTGTCATTAACATCCTACTCCTTGCAAGTTTTCGCCTTTGCATTTGTTGTGGTCTTTCAGTGGTGTCCGAGTGACAGCAAGTCGCCTCATGTCTTTTGGGCTCTTTTAGGTATTCTAGCCAAATTTGACAATTTTTTTGGTCTAGATGGTTTAGGTTTTTACTTCGATTTCCAAATCATCAGATTTCCCTCCAAGTCTTTGTTTATCGCATGTTGCACCGCTATAGAAACAACGAAAAACTCGTCGATATATACAAATATAAATTATTTTTTTATTCTTCGACAGCGACGTTTGTGTGAAGTAGGAATACAGTCAGGGAGAGTTTGCACATATCTTTCTTCTGTCGTGGGGACCTTTTTGTGGAGTAGTGCCACAGGGAGCTGACAAGTCTGCTTGAGTGACCAGCGGGTCTCTGCCTTCAGTCCAAAATTACTGAGACTTTATATTGTCTTTTCAAGTCCCGTGTGGAAATATGAATGTCCTCTTCGCCCACGTATTTTTCTGTTTTTGGCTTATTATCAGAACCTAACTCCGTCTTTTCCGATAATTTTGTTGAACTTATCTGCGAACGGAAATAACCGTCATTCTATTCGCAGGCAATAAATTTCATTTTCCCTTTCCCGTGAAACCACTTTGCTGATGTTATCTTTTGATCTCATTGAATATGCTAAGTTCTTTGTCACAAGCTAAGTTGGTATATTACATGTGGACTGTTAAAAATTCATCAACTACAATTTTAAACCAATCATGTTTGTGTTTGCATAGTTTTGGGGTGGGTATTCTTTTGCAAGTTACAAGGATTTGTTTATCCTTTCACTTTAAAAAAATTACCATATGATCCATCGGATCGGCAACATCCAGCAGAATATAATATGTTTTTTTAACTTGTTAGTTAAAACGATGTTTATTCGGGCCGGGATTCGGTGTGGTATTTCTATAATAAAAATTACAAATAAATTATTCATCTCATTCTCTACGATAGACGTTTGGAAAGACAGGATAAGGAATATGAATAAATCAAAGCACAGGGAAATAAGAGTTTGTGACTTGTGTGGCGATTCTTGAAAGTATAAGTTTGTGCAAATACTTTCTGTGAGAATGTTGAAAATATCATTTATTGCATAATCCACAGCAAAAGTCACCTTTTCTACCAAACGTCTACATAGTCTGGTATTTTTTGTGCTAATTTTATGCATCCAACGAACAGTCTCGTCTCGGTCTCCACAGAATCTTAATTTGATATTCTGATACGCATTATCATTTATATATAATTAGCCCTTATGACATGACATTGTGCTGCTAGCACGGATAAGGGCATCATCATCGTCATTTCATTATTATTTGGTCCAGTTGTCTGAGTTCATCCCTTTTCTATTTGTAAAATTTGCCTTAGTACATAACAAACGAGACTGCGCTCAGGTGTTTCTCCCCGTGATGACATTTATGTTTTCTCGTTCTTCGGATTTTTTCTTCTTCCGGAGAATTCTTTTATAATTTTTCTTTGGTCTCATGTCCATTTCCAATATTGCCAGTTACATGTAATTTTTCATCTCTCCAAACGTTCTGCTGCTTTCCCGATGAATCAGTTTCATTACTTCCGTTTTTCTTACTTTTTATTATCCCCCTAGTACCTCCTTTCCATGCCGAATTCCATTCTTATATCCTGGCAGGAAATTCTTATAATTTGTAGGATATTTTCCAATTCTTGTCATTCACCGCAAATATCTTCATATACTCGATGTAGATAAGGTCATGTATCTTTTCTATTAAATTTCAACCCACCTGTGCATTGCCTTAGTATATAAATGAGGGTCATAATTGTTTTAACAAATATCAAAGAATAGATTGAGTTTCCTTGAAAAATTATTATGTGGATTTTATTTCTGCAAGTGTTACTTGATTACGGATATTTTGTCAAATTTTTTTATATTCAATTATCCAAGGTTGTTTTTTTTTTATTGATCCTTGCCAGGGAAATATTTTCCCGCCTTGTTTTGATCTCTGTGACGATGAGCTGATCTTTATGCTGTAGGTCCTTTGGAAATAGTCCGCTGCGTACCAAGGAAAAATTAATTTTTTTCCATTATCTGAGGGGTAAGAATTTTCCACATCGTATGTAAAAACACATTTTTGGTGAATGGTTGATGGTCATATTTCGTTTTTCGTGGATTAGGTGAAATAACTCGCGTCAAAAACGTTGGGAAAGACAGGATAAGGATTATAAACAAATCAAGGCTTGTCGACTGGCGCAGGGAAATAAGTTTTTTTGACTTGTGTGATGATTCTTAAAAGTATAAGTCACTAAGTTATTAAAAAAGAGGATATGTAAAAAAAAAAGATGATTGGAAAATTAAGGCAGTTGAGTTTTGAAACACAAAGAGAGAATTTGGGGTTAAATGACTGTACGAATCAGTAAGAGACGTGCTGGTGGTGTAGGTGCAAAGGAGATACATTGATAACCCTTACAAGGTCTTCCTCTCTACTCGTGTTTGCGTCGGACTGATAAGAAGATTGTACCAAGGAATAAATGCCTTTATATTTGAACAAGAAGGGCCGCCTATTATTTTTGAATTTTAATATTGAAGAAGATAACATAATGTTACATTTCTGGATCAGGTTCATTTTACCCTTCGATATTCATTCGTGTATCTTCCTTTCTTTTAGGAATTTACTCAGTTGCTGAGATATCTTTCGTAGATGGACGTACATTTTAAAACCTGAATGCATATATGGATTTGTGACTTGGTATTTTCCAATTTAGTATATTCTTACACTTTTTATTGTTCGTCTTATCTGCTGCTGTCTTATTACGGTCATTTCATTCCATTACACCATTGTGTGTCATTCTTTTCTTAGTACTTACGCTTGTTCTTGCAGTTTCTTTATACGTCTTCAAAGTCTCATTTCCAATCCTATTGGATTTTTCTTTGGGTTCCTAAGTGGATACTAAAATTTCCATTGACTAGATTTGCTCCAGTATTAAATAGATCATTTGATTTGTATCTCAAAATCCAAGAGAATTTTATGTGTTTCATTTACTTTGGCGGATTCTAGGTTGTGCATATACCATTTGTTAAAGTAAAATTTTAACTTCTTGCACAATTTCCAGTAGATTACCTTCACACCCAGTCATATTTAGTCTTATACTGTCTTTGTGCTAATTTATTGCATTCCTTATGAGATTGATCGGTTCGTCTCTATCACCACATAATTTACATATGCTATTTTCTTGCGTCTTGTCAATTCTTGCTTTGACTTAGTTCTAATGGCGTTGTTTTGTGCTTCTCTGACGTGTGTCTTTCTTAAGGTTTTCCTTTCTTAGCCACGTCGATGTTTTCTCGTATGGTATTTCGCTTGTTTTCTGCTCGAAATGCCAATATAGTTGTTTTTCTTCACACATTCGTTTTCATGTTAATTTTCTTCTGTTGATCGTTGTGTTGTATGTAATGTTTCTGGTGGCCGTAATCAGTCTTCCTCAGCGTTATTTTATGTGGTCTTCTAGTCGTTTTATTGATGCATCGACATTATATTGAATGCTGGGTGGTTCTCTTCCTTCTTCATTTCCTGACACATAGAGTAAGAATTATTTTATTGCTTGCGAGTTTTTACTGCGACCATTAGCTAATGGTCTTTCGCTGGAGTTTGAGAGACGATAGGTCTCCTAAACTCCCAAAACTTTTCTGAGTAATCTGGTCGATCTGACCAACGCTGTTTCTCGGTTTAGTCTCCAATCTTCCTCAGATTTTCACAATACCGTTTTCCCATTCAAAGCTTCCGAGTGTCGTTGCAAGCAAACAAGCTGCAACTCGTATCACTATCTCCAAAAGATTTTTTGTTCTCTGGCAAGATCAAAGTATTAGGGGGGTGTCCTCGTGGTGTAATGGTTAAAGCGATGGACTGCGGAATCGTAGTATGCGAGTTCGTACTCCAGTCGCGCTATTACGTTCACTTTCGGGCAAATACCCTTGGGAAAGGTATGAACCCCCTTATCCTCCCAGCTATGGGTTAAATAGCAACACTACTGTTCTTCTAGGAGAGTAGCTTTGGCATTAAATAACCTACAAAGGTTGATATGCCATTAAACAAAGAAACCAAACCAAAGTATTAGGTAATCGTATTGCTTTCTGTTCTGTTCACTGTGTGATCCAAAAAGACCAGCAAAATCCACATAATGACAGGTTCTTTTTTTAATTGGCTCTGAAACTGGCCTTCAGGTCGAAATTAGACAATCCGCCTCTATCTCATATTGGAGAACATTTCATGTGTTCCGTTCTCTCGGAAGGATTCTGGTGGTGCATATACCATCAGGTTTTATTATTAGTATTATTATTCACTCATTAGAGTTTTTCACATCAGCGATAGCCGATGGTTTTTCAATGAAGTCTGAGTGACAGCAAGTCTCCTCAAGTCTCCAGGACTCTTTTTAGTATTCTGGCAGTTCTCAACAATGCTGTCGTTTGGATGGTCTCCACTCGTCCGCCAACCTCCAAGTCCTCTAGTCCCTTCAGTAATCCCTTAGTTACTGTTCCAAACGCACCTATTACAATTGGTATAATTGTCACCTGCATGTTCCAAAGTTTTTTCAGTTCCCTAGCAAGGTCGAGGTATTTATCCTTCGTTTATTTTATTATTATTATTATTATTATTATTATTATTATTAGTAGTAGTAGTAGTGGTAGTATTAAACTATATATATATATATATATATATATATATATATATATATAATGCGTTGAAGCTTTTAGTAGATATTGCTTTTTGGTTTTAATTTTTGATAAAAAAAGCCCTTCCTAAATTTCTCACATTATCTGAAAATAGCTCTATCACACCTTTTTTTTATTTCATCGAGAGTAATAGATATGTAAAATATGAGAACTAAAACAAGTAAATCAACGAAGTTAGGTTAAGTGCGTAAGATTTGTATTGAACCAGAGGCAAAAAATAACGTAGAAAAATCAAACGGAGAAAACAGTGAAGATGAAATAATATAAGAGTGTTGTCAATTTAAATTGCCAAACAGTAGTCGTTTTGTTTTTATTTTGATCTTCTATTGCACATCACTTTCTTCTTCCAATGTGAAGAGAGGGAAAAAGCAAGGGAGGTAACTCATCAAAGTGGTGAAATGTCTGGGTAAAATGAAGTGTAAAGGTATATGGTATAAATGGCAAAATTGCCGGAATTTGTTTCAATATTTATTTTTCGTTTTTATTTATTTATTTATTTATTTATTTATCTACTTATTTATTTTCTTTCTCATTCCTTCCCTCTCATCTTAAACAGCTCTTTTCCTCCTGTATATAAAAACCTGCCAATGACATTTTTATAGCAATCATGGATTCCAAGTGTTTCAGAAACAGATTTTATACCCGACTGAACTTTTCTTTAAACGATGAAAAGAGAAGTTTTCATTTTCTCTTTAAATGTCGGTGAATTGGCGGAAGATTATAATTTGTTCATTTTCTGCACGTGAATAAAAATGAAGTGATTGGGGACATAAAAGAAACTCTCCGTATATGGCAAAAGACGGGAGTTACATAACGTTCTCTTACATACAAGAATATAGACGTCAACTTATGAAAAATGTCGTCATGTTATGATGACAATGTAGATGTAAAACGAAATAAGGAAACTTTTGAGAACATGCATGTATCTGTTTATTTATTTGTTTATTTATTCCTTGATTTTATTTATTTGTTTATTTATTTTTATTTTTACTTTTATTTATTCCTTGATTTTTTTTTGTTTTTGTTTCGGTATGTGAGAGAGCGACACGGAAATAGATTAGAAAAATAGAGATAAGCATATTTATATTCATCTTCTCTAGATTTTTGTACACATTTGTAGACATGTTTTTATTATGTATTTACTTATTAAAATCGTATGGCTAAAGGATATGCTTCAAACTTACTATCTGTATGCGTATATATTCGAGCACGTCGGGTAGTGTAATGGTTAGCAAGCTTGACTAGCAAACCTGCAAGAGTGAGTTCGAGTCTCATTGGGTGCCCCATTCAATCGGCCTAGTGCCACATCGAAGCAAAGAGCTTCGTAAATTACTGTGTGCGTATATATTTTCTCACATTGTTCTTAGCATGTACACAAAAAAGAGAATAAGAGAAATAAAGCGAGGCACAAAGGGACAGACGAAGATATATATATATATATATATATATATATATATATATATATATATATATATGCGCAGTATAACTAAACTTGAACCGCTTTTAAGTAATATTCACAAGATTACACAATCATCAGGTAATACCACATTCATATGAATTATGAATATTCACCGTAAATGTTTTTACCCAGATATAATTGTCTCTTTCTCTCTATATATACGTCTGCAAACACCAATATTTCCCCAGAAGATACACTAACACACCGACACACACATATGAGTGTGTGTGTGGGGGGTAATATAAGATAAGAAAAACTGAATTATTCGAACGACATAAATTTATATATGAGATTTGCCAACGTTTCAGTTTTTTCCTAACCATCTTCAAGGCAATTGGCAAATCTCGTATATAAAAAAGACATCCTTCGAATATCAGATTTTTTTCATATTTTATACTTACATACCATCGGATTGATATCCATTTTCCTCTAATGATGTAGAGATAAAAGCGTTGCCAAAAGGAAAAAAATATCAGCTCCCCTATTAATTCTGCAATGGCATATATATATATATATATATATATATATATGTATATATATATATTCATCTCTCTCTATATATACATGTGTGTGTGGGGTGCTAGACATATATATATATATATATATAGAGAGAGAGAGAGAGAGAGGAGAGGGATATATGTCCGATGACCTATTAGAGTCGAGTTAACTTCATTAGAATTTGTTATTTTGTGATTATCAAGATAATACAACGTGGACATAAAAACTCATTCACCCTAACATCAGTACAGAAAGAAACACAAAAACACACACACTATACACCTATATATATATATATATATATATGCCGAAACACTACTGCATAGTTTGGCACGAGCAGCCGCAGGCATAGGCCTCTTTGTCAATGCACACAAAACGGAATATATGTGCTATAATCAAACGGGTGACATCTCCACTCTAGACGGAACCCCTCTTAAACTAGTTGACAAATTCACTTACCTAGGAAGCAGCGTCTCATCAACCGAAAAGGACATTGACACGAGGTTAACGAAGGCATGGACAGCTATCAATAGGCTATCGATTATATGGAAATCAGACCTAACCGATAAAATGAAACGCAGTTTCTTCAAGGCAGCGGTCGCATCGATACAGCTACATGGATGCACTACATGGATACTAACAAAACGGCTGGAGAAGAAGCTAGACGGTAATTACACAAGAATGCTGCGAGAAATCTTGAACAAGTCCTTGCGGCGACACCCCACAAGATACCAACTGTACGGCCACCTGCCTCCTATCACGAAAACTATTCACGTTAGATGAACCAGACATGCAGGACACTGCTGGAGAAACAGGGACGAACTCATAAGTGATGTACTCTTATGGACCCCCACATATGGCCGAGCAAAAGCAGGACGATCAGCACGAACATACATTCAGCAACTATGTGAGGATACGGGATGTAGTCCAGAAGACCTGCCAGAGGCAATGAACGATAGGGAAAAGTGGCGAGAGAAAGTCAGGGGTATCCGTGCTACTGAGATGATGATGATGATGTATATATGTATATAAATTTGGAATGGAAGAAAATTTCATACTGGAGAAAAAATTTATAGATTCACAAAATAGTGAATATCGAAAAATTATAAAACAGTACACCGTTACTACATATCTATGAAGATATTTGTACATTAAGTTAAGAAAAGTCTACAAAAGAATATTCAACCACCCTCAATCTATATAGTATATAGTGGCTAACATGCTGGACAACAAAATTACTGTAAGCAAGTTCTAACTCAATTTCAGACATATACTCCTGTGAAAGGTATGAACCCCCTTATCCCTGACAACAATGGGTAAAATAATACCACTACTGCTCTTCCATACGGATGCCTTTCCAATTAAATAACCACTTAAACAAAGAAACCAAACTAAACAATACGAAATTACCTGCTGATGAGCATCTGATAAAAGACATTATATATATATATATATATATATATATATATATATATATATATATATATATATATATATATGTAATGTGGTTATTGAATTGGGCGTTGTATATCTGTCTCTCGTACATCGCAATTTCAAATAACTGTGAAAATTATAAATATTATATAATGTGTTATAATTTTACTTCGTGTCTTTATTGCTACCTAATTCTATCTTCTGTTTCATGTGAACCTACTTTAAAGACACCCTTTCGCAACATTCAAATTTCTTTTATGATCAGATTGTTTTAAAATTGAATGATTTTGATGAGAAATCATGACAAATTGTCTGAAGATGTTTTCCTTCTACGAATGATCACATAACGTTTCAATTGATTTTATCGATATGTTTAATGCATGCTCCACATTATCTGCGTCGTACAGATGATCCACTGATTCGCCTTTTCCTGCTATTCTATTTGTTTAGGTTCCTTTGTTTAAGGGCATATAAATCTTCATCTGTTATTTAGTTTAAAAGGAATAGTTTGGGGATAAATGGGTTCATGCCTTTCTCAAGAGTATTTGTCCGAGAGAAAAAGTAAGATCTGGAGTAGAGATCGAATTCGCTTACTTCTTGGTTGTAGACCAGCATTTTAGCCATTATACAACGGAGACTACGAGTATTCTAAGGGTGGGGGGCATAGATTAATGAAGAAATTCATAATTACTTAGGGTTTTAAAGAATTTATAAAGCAAGCAGTATATGTGGTGCATTCGGTAAGTTTCCCGACTTTTTTTTACAGGCATTGAAAATTGTTGTACACTCTTAAAAATCCAGTATGTTATTGCTATACATATTATGAGATGACTGACCATCTTTTTTATGAATACAGGTTCAAATGAACAGCTACAGCAGAAATTGGAATACACCCTACTAAAGCCTGATTATCACAGTTGGTGAATTTAAAAAAATCAATCCGGACGTGGGGACGCTTTAGAAGAACTATATGCAATAAAATTATGTTTTAAACTTGGAAAAAATACAACAGAAACGTATGGGATGCTTCAGACTGTTTTTCAACCATCTTGCATGAATCGAGCTTCATGTTGTGAGTGGCCTAAGAGATTCAAGGTAGGCTGGGAGTCTGTGAGAAATGATGAGAGGTGTGGGAGGAGTAGGGAAGTCAATACACCAGAGTTGATTCGTCAAAGGGTTAGGTTTAGGGTTATGGTTACTATGTGGAGGTTTTAAGGGAGTTCAGCAAGAGATTCCTAGAGAAGAGGCCAGCACTCTTCAAATCGGGTCAGTGGCATTTCCACCAGGACAATGCGCCAGCCCACAACTCCGTCCTCGTCACAGACTATTTGACCAAGCTGGGTATCAAGTAGTTCCCCACCGTCCTTATAGTCCAGACCTTGCTCCCTGTGACTTTTAGTTATTCCCTAAGCTGAATGGCTGTCGTTATGAGACAATTGAGGAGATGGAAGAGGCTGTCACGAAGGTCATTGACACGCTCACACAGGAGGACTTCCATGGGGCCTTCTAGAAGTTGTTGGAACGGTAGAACAAGTGCATTGCAGCCGGAGGAGATTACTTGGAAGGGGACTAGAGTTTCATGTGTGTACTATCAATAAAAGTGCACACACAAAAAATGTCTGGAAACTTATTTAATGATCCTCGTAGTTAAAAGTATTTCTTGGATATTAGATATCAGTTTATACCTTCATGAAGAATATCACTGAGATACCGTTCAATGTCAAGAGGGGAATTACACAGCGTTTCCCGTCTCCCCTCCAAAATCCCAAACTTACCTCTGTTGCCACAGTGTATTATTCCGGAGGCTGACGAATATATACATCACTTATCTCTTATTGCGTTTCCACTTGCCTTAATTGCATTTTCAAGAGCCCGAGCACATCATAATGTTCAAACGAAAGTTGTTCAATCTAACATTAAAGATAATGGCAGGAAGTGATTATTCCTTATCTCCCTAGTAGCGTATCTGTGGTGAAAGGCAAGTGGAGTGCTACCTGAGATCATCGTTTTAGTAATTGAGGGAAGAACATCATTGAAAAATTACTGTCTAAACAATATCATACAACACCATACAGAGTGACATGTCAGGGGGATTTTTCTTGAAATCTAATGAGGTAGAATAATACAAGGAAAATTGGATTCAAGCCTAACGCACAGGGAAGAATTAATCTTTACGCTAACAAACCCATCCACCGATTATAGTTGGTACCTTGCTCTGACATCTATTTTCGTCAATTTCAGTCTGCTTTATTTCTATTCTATTCAAAAAAGAGAGCAGGGAATCTCTTATTTTATGACCCAGTCGGCTGGGGCAGCAGAGCGCACCGACTGGATCTCTGAAGATGGGGTAAAACTTCGTTGACATCGCTTCCAGTTCCACTCTGCTCCGGACTGCTAGTACCGGATAGGGAAATATCTCTGAGTCAAATAAAACTAAACAGTGTACTTATGCTAAATATTTTGATATTTATCAGTGAGTAAAAAAACCGTACTTATCATATTTACCAACCCCTCCGCTCGGGCAGGATATGACACAAGGTCAATTTTTAAACGGAGTTTAACAGGTTTGAATTCAGAGTTTTCCTTCTCCTAGACTACTTGCCTCACCAAGGCTGAAGAACCTAATCTGTCCTACTATTTACCCATAGTTGGAGGGAGAATAATTGGATTCATACCTTTCCCAAGGGTATTAGTGCTATGTGAAATGCAATCACTCTCGTCCAGGATTTGAACTCGTATCGTCGTGTCCAATTCCTACGACGATAACCATTACACCACGGGCACCTAAAAAACGGTACTTATGCTACATTTAAACTGTGTCCGGATGCTAAACTGGATTGTTTGAAATAGATCTGTTTATATGTATAAAATGGATTCGACATTAATTTTCTTTGGGTTTCATGGTATTTTCTTTTTTGTTTAATGACATGTAAACATTCGTGGATTATTTATTGCCAATTAAACCCATAGCTGAGAAAAATAAGAGGGTTCACGTCTTACTCAAGAATATTAGTCCAAAAGTAAACGTTATAGCGTGGCTGGAGTTTGAACTCGCTTATTAAAATGCTGCATTTCAGCACATAAGCAACTACACATCAGACAATCTCTTTGCAAATATTTGTTATCAACACTTTATCTTACAGATGCCGTCTAAAAATTAATAACTGAATCTAAATATTGGTATATTCTTTCGTTATTTTTGATGAAACATTGCCAATAATAATCAGAACAAAAAGAATAAAAAACTTTTGGTAACATCAAAAGAAAGCGAAAGGAGAGATAACTATCTAGACCTTTTCCAAGAACAAAAAATCTATGGAATATGACGTTAGTTTGTCTCTCGAAATATCCATACATTTGTTTTTCTTACCATTTCTGTTTCCTAGTTATTTTTGTTCTATTGATCCGTCAGTGATTTTTCTCGTCGGTTTGATTAGTCTTCTTTTTTTGTTCTTTTTAATGTAGTCTTTGAATATTCGTATTGATGCATCGACGATATCTTCAATGCAGGCGAGTCCTCTTCCTCCATCATTTCGTGACATATGTAGTCTCTCTATGTCATCTCTCGGATGTAAAGCCTTAAGCATCGTCATTGGTTTACTGAGTTCGTAGAGTTCTAGGGCATTGCACCAAGTATTTTGGTACCTTTTTTTAATACAACTTTTTCAGTCTTATGGCAATGTCAAGTTAAATGTCAAGTGTTTCGTCTGCTTTCACTTTCCCTTTCTCTTTTTGAACTTCTGGCATGACAAAATCTACGATTTTACAGGATTTTTTTCTTCTTAATTAAAATATTTTCTGGTCTTCAAGCCTGGATTGTGTAATCCCTTTGTATCTTAGAGTCCCAGTTTAATGTTTTGCGTTTATTTTCAAGGATACACTTTCGTTTGTGCATATTCCACTTGTTAGTTTAGTGAAATTTCATTTTCTTGCTCAGTTCCCAGATCAACTTCTCCGCCCTGTTATGTCTGTTCTCTTATTACTTTTGTGCTTGGCTGCCTCATTCATTTACAATGTGACCAATTGTTTTACTTCTATCATGTCATGGCTTACACTTCGTTTTGATCTCGATTATTCCTCTGATTTGATTTTTTATCATGATTTTATAAAGAGTCCTTATCTTTTTCAAAACCAGCCATTAATTGAATATACACATCGGTGCCATCATAATGTATTTTTAATGACCTTTAGTCGAGAGCTTTTATAATGTAGACGCCTAAAATCTCTGTCATTTCCTTTCTTCTTCTTCTTCTTCTTCTTCTTCTTCTTCTTCTTCTTCTTCTTCTTCTTCTTCTTCTTCTTCTTCTTCTTCTTCTTCTTCTTCTTCTTCTTCTTCTTCTTCTTCTTCTTCTTCTCATTATTATTATTATTATTATTATTAGTTGCATTAGTAGTAGTAGTAGTAGTAGTAGTAGTAGTGTTAGTAGTAGTAGTTAGTGTTGTTGCTGTTGTTGCGGTTGTCAGTTTATGGCATATTAAACGTTGTGGATTAATTTATTACCGAAGTCAGTTCATTATTTCAAAGAATTATATGATTTCAAGTAATGATTTATTTGCAAAATTACAGCTTCAAGTGACGTCTTAATTCTAATAACTCACTCACAATTATATGGTTTCAAGTAACTTTTCAAAATCAATAATAATAATATTAATAATGATAATTTGTTTCCAACCGTTATATGGTTTAATGTATTCCTATGTAATAATAAAAATTTGGAAATGATTATATGGTTTCAAGTAATCCTCTCTAATATTCAGAATCCGATTACTCCATCTGTGATTAACCTCACTGTCATTTTTGTGTTCAACATTGTTTTCATTTCTACGTCAATAGTTATTGATACTTTTTTTTTGTTTTTTATTCCTTTTAAATCTGTTTTCAGCTGGGCTGTAACGGTGTAGTCAATTATTTGACAATGTCTTTATTTTTTTAACCCGACAAAATCTTTTTTTTTCTGTCAATGGATTCTACTTGGATCAGTTATTATCTTTGAATACAAGAGAAATTCATATTCATAATTTCTGCAAAGTTCCTTCTTCTCCAGATAATTTGGTTGTCGTGGAGATTGTGCTAGGTTGCTTTATGTTGTACATTTTGGAATTTTGCTGGTTTTACAGGCTCTTAGGCTGGGTAGGTTCTTAGAAGAAACAAATATACCCGAATGGATGAATAATGAGAAGACTATCCCTAATCCTGAAAGAACGTCCCCTCAAAAAAAAAAAAAACCAAAAAAAAACGAACATCCAAAGCAAATATTGACTGATAATGTGTCTTCCTATGATATTGAAAATCCTATCAACATATATTATGGAAGATATCTATTACTCGCTTGTAAGCTGCAGACTGTTTTCCAAAGAACACAAAGGAAGCCGTGAAAAAGTAAAAAGCAGAATTGACAGCAGGAAGAAAACCTTCTGCTGAGATGAAGATCCAGAGAAGCATCTTCCCGGGAGGTTGGTTTTTACTGTTACTGATTATAATAACAATTACGCCACCCAATCGCATATTTAGAAAATGCACTGAGGGATTCAAATTTACTAGCTTGCAAAAAAAATGCAACCATTAAATTTACAAGGACGACATCCAATTGTTTACAAAAAATGAAAATGAAGAGGAGTCACTCATACAAACCCTATAAATATTCAGTAAGGATATATGAATGGAATTAGGCAGAAAAAAATGTGCCATTCTTATAATAATGGAATAATAAAACTGCCAAATCAAAAAAAAAAAGAACATGTGGACCCAAGGAAACTTATTTGTGCTTGAGAATATTTGTAGCGGACACCATCAAAAAAGCAAAGATGAAAATTGTAACAAAACAGTATCTCTGAACAACAAGAACAATTCTGTAAACCCAGCTCTGCAACAAGAATCTCATTAAAGTCATAACGATCAGAGCTGTTTCCCTTTAAAGATACTCGGGACCATTCTTAAAATGGACAAGTACAGAATATAAACAAATGGAGTATAGGACAAGAAATCTGGTGACGATATACAAGGACTTACATCCGAGATATTTCATCGACAGACAATATGTGTCAAGACATGAATGAGGAAGAGGACTCGCCAGTATTGAAAATAGCAAGGATCCATCAATAGGAAGACTCGAAGACTGCTTTAAAAAGAGCAAAGTAATACAAATATTAGCAATTAGATACACAGCACTGACAATATAAACATAAACAGAACAACAATAACTTGGAAATAGAAAGGGAAAAAACTGTATTGATATTTCAATAAAAAAAGACGTAAAAATGTCTAAAAATGGCAAACCTTAAAAGAGAAACAGAATCTGTTCTAATCGCAACTCAAAACAATGGCATGAGGACCAATTATGTTAAAGCAAAAATAGAAAATACGCAAAAAATTAATAATATAGGTTTTGTGTCGATAGAAACGAAACCGTAAATCACCTAATTAGCGAAAGCAGCAAGCTAGTGCAGAGGGAGTATAACATAGAAATGACCTGATGGAGAAAATGATCAACTGGTAACTGTGCAAGAAAATAAAATTTGATCATTCTGCAAAAATGGTACAAGCAGACACTAGAATCCGTCCAGCGGAATGAGATAATAAAATACTCCGGGATTTGGGGATAAAAGCAGAAGACCAAACGTAAAGATGATGACCCCACCTTAAAAAACATAAAGATAAAAATAGAACCTGCTGAATAGTGGACTTGGACGTCCCGTTAACTACAGAGGGAAAAACTAAGATAGCAAAAACAGACAAGCACTTAGGTATTTCTAAGAACTGAAAAAGCTATGGAACATAAAGGTGACGGTAATACCAGTTGTATTTGGAGAGTTCGGAACGATCCACAAGGCTTGGTAAACAGAGGAGTTAGTAATCGGAGGACCAACTAAGGCCATCCAAACTACAGTTTTGTTAAAATCGACCAACATGCTGAGAAAAATTCTTGAGACTTGATGGCACATGTTGTAACTCAGACTCCTGTGAAAGACCGTCAGCTAACGCAGGTGAGAAAACCTCTCAAGGAATAAATTAATAATTATCATAATAATATTTAAATATTTCATTATTATTTATTGAACGGATCTATAATGCACACTTTCTCAAGTCGCAGTCTTATGAGTCATTTTATGTTTCACTAGACATCTATCACTTGAGCATTGATATTAATAACGAAATTATAAAAATACGTGAAGAAGATTTAAGTGAATGTAATGTAATGCTTACAAGAACATTACCTTGGAAAATATAAGATCACGATCTCTATTATTCCGATAAAGTTTATTGCCCACAACATTAACGCAGCCGTCCGACGTTTTTTTAAGTATGTATTTGATATATATTATAAAATATATAATACGACATATACATTATAAGTTATATAATATATCCTTTGTATAAAATATTGGAAACTTTTATCCTTGTAATTTCTTGTTCATTGCTTCCTGGTTATAAGGCTAAGTAAAACAAAAACACAAAATAAAGATAACTGTTTATAATACAGATTCTCCATTTATATATTTGACATACAATAACACAATAATTGTAAATGAAATTAATTTTAATATAATCTTAATATTAATTAGACATTTTTATGTATCAGAGTTTCATAAGGGAGATAAAAAATTATTCTGTGCAAGATTTAGGGACGTGAATCACAATTCGGCAGCTTTTGCCGAGCATTTGAACCAAAGCATAAAGGACTTTTTAAAACATAGTTGGTCGTATATATTAAATATTGTTGGGGTTATTAATGAATAATTGCAAAGAGTAAATGTTTTTATGATATAGCATTACATAAGAAAACAAAAAAATCTTTTATATTTGGCTGAGGAAGAAATGCAGCATTTTTTAATTGGAAGAATTGTACTTTTTCATTAGCACTACTGCATATATATATAATGTTTCATTTGTGCTAGTGTATATATATATAGTCATCCACAGACAGATCAGTTTCGTTCTATCAAAACTCGTCAGTGTGGCTAGACATTAGCTTCCCGTAGCTGGGATCGAAACCCGGTTGACTCAAACGTCAAGCCAAACTTCTAACCATTCAGCCACGAGAAGCCATGAGCTGCAAAGTATATTTTAAACGGTTATGAATCACAATTACTATTGTTTACATACATCTGTTCAATGGTTACCGAGACCTCAATTCATATATGAAGAGGCTTGCAATATACGCTAATGACAACACGATTACTTCTTCGCCAGAGAACTCAACCCTCATATATATATATGTTTTTTTTATTAGCACAAGGATATATATATATATATATATATATATATATATATATATATATATATATATATATATATATGTTGGGCATACGATAAGTTTGCAAACTTTTTTTAAAAATTGTCGTAGACAATTGAAAATTCAGTCCATCTTATGAGATGACCGACCAATTTTTATGATTTCAGATTCAAATGAACAGTTACAACAGGAATTGGAATACACCCTACTAAAACCTGATTGTCACAACTGGTGAATTTCAAAAATGCAATCTGACACTTTAGAAGAACAATATGCAATAAAATTCTGTTTTAGAAAAAAATGCCACAGAAACGTATGCCACAGAAACGTATGGAATGCTTCAGACTGCTTTTGGAGCATCTTGCATGAATCAAGCATCAGTTTTTGAGTGGCATAAGACATTCAAGGAAGGCAGGGAATCTGTGAGGGATTATGAGAGGTGTGGGAGGAGTGAGGAAGTCAATACACCAGAGATGATTTGCCAATGGGTTAGGGTTAGGGTTACAATGTTGAGGTTTGAGGTTTTTAGGGAGTTCAAGAAGAGATTCCGTCGGAGTCAGCACTCTTCAAATCGGGTTTGTGGCATTTCCACCTGGACGATACACCAGTCAACAAGTCTATCCTTATCACAGACTATTTGACCAAGATGGGCATCAAGACAGCTCCTCAGCCTCCCTATAGTCCAGACCTTGCTCCCTGTGAATTTGGTTATTTCCTGAGCTCAGAGGCTGTCGTTATGAGACAATTGAGTAGATGAAAGAGGCTTTGACAAAGGTCATTGACACTCTCACACAAGGTCTTCCATGGGGCCTTTCAGAAGTTGTTGGAACCGTGCAACATGTGCATTGCAGCTAGAGGAGATTACTTCGAAGGAGATTAGAGTTTCATGTGTGTACTATCAATGAAAGTGCCTATACGAAAAAAGTCTGGAACCTTTTTGTATGCACCTCGTATATATATATGTATCAATATTATCGATATTTCATATTTCATTATCTATCTATCTATCTATCTTTATATATATATATATATATATTTCATATTTATATATATATATATATATATAAACATATTTCATATATATATATTTTTCATTAGCACACTCCCCACCCTCTCTCTATATATATATCTCTCTATATACACTTAAAGAGGGAGAGAGATGGTTACATATATAATCAATTGGCTTTCACAATAAATAAGTTTCAATTTTGGTGCCAAAAAGAGTTCCTCAGAAGCCATCAAATTTGAATTTGAATTTTACTATTTTTATGAAACAACGCTTTCTAAAAGAACATGAATTGTGATCAGATTTGTTGACAATAAATGTATTTTTCAAAGCAAAATATCAATAATCCAAAAACCTAAATAATTTAAGAATCTTTTCTCTCCTAGATTATTAAAATAAATATTATTACCAATTAAATTCCTAAATAAATTAATCTATATTAAATCTATTTCGAGACAACCTTAATCTCATAAGTAGGCGATAAAATACCCAAGACTTCAGTTTTCAATGAGGATTATGTCCTTATTGATTACTCACATTCTTATTTTTTCTATCAACTGAATTCTAGTTTTTTTCCAACTTTCATTTCCTTAGAATTTATTTAAATTCAAATATTCTAAATTAATTTGAAACGCAACATATTATCCTTTGCATGCTGAAATTTCTACGCTTAAATTACTTGTACTTATATTACAACTAATTATTACTGACAAAGAAAAGAAGCTGAAGGTACCCCGCAAAAAAAAATTACCGACGCCGACTATGCCGATGACACAGAGATTCTGGCAAATACACCCAACCAAGCCGAAACACTACAGCATATTTTGGAACATGCCACCACAGGAATTGGCCTCCATGTCAATGCGCACAAAACTGAATACATGTGCTTTAATAAAACAGACGACATTTCCACACTAGACGGAAGCTCTCTGAAACTGGTAGACAAGTTCACCTGAAACTGGTAGACAAATTCACTTACACAAGAATGCTGCGAGAAATATTGAACAAGTCCAAGAGGCAACACCGCACAAAGCACCAACTATAATGCCACCTACCTCTCATCACGAAAACTATCAAAGTTAGACAAACCAGACATGCAGGACAGTGCTGAAGAAGCAGGGACGAGCTCATAAGTGATGTACTCCTATGGACCCCCACACATGGCCGAGCAAAAGAAGGTGACCTGCTCGAACATACATTCAGCAGCTTTGAGAGGATACTGGATGTAGCCCTGAATACCTGCCAGAAGCGATGAACGATAGGGAGAAGTGGCGAGAGAGGGTCAAGAATATCCGTGCTGGCAGAACGACATGATGATGATAATGATGATGGTTATTGAACAGCATATACATATACGTTAGCGTCATAAACATTTCTTCCCTCCACATAGCGACATACAAATCGAAATATCTTTTACACACATAAAAGGGATCGTATCGAACAAAATAAACCACTGTTTAAATCCATTCTTTCCTATTTTGATCAAATATTGTGGCATATTTACACATTAACAAATATTGCCTTTTCTCATCACGGAAAAGAACTTTAAACTTTAGTTTTTCAAAAAGTCTCGTCATTAAAATTAAAGAAGTTAAACTTGTGAAAATCGTAGGACAGAGTTTATTGTTTTTACAATTTTCCCTCAGCGAATTATTGTTAATCCCAAAGCAAACATACAAATTACGCAACTCTATAAATTCTTCGCTAAAGTTTCCATTTGTCTCTGTAGAAATACTCTCCGGTGTATAACTCAACAAAATATCTTTCGTCTGACATATCATTGGCCACAAAAAGTAATCGATTTTCAAGTAAAACAAAGAAAGAAAACTTTTGATCAAGAGACCAGTTGACGTCCGGAATACTCTTTTAAGTTCTCGACAAGATATATTGCATATTTCACAAATTCTTCAACATAATCGTAACTTCATCCAAATTTCATCGGAAAGAAGAAGAATTTGACTCTTGAAAAGAAGCAATTCTTTTAGAGAAGCAGAAAGTTGGAAATGACCTGAACGAATGAATAAAGATTTCTTGCACACAATTTCCACACTCAAAAACTATTCGATTGAATATTTCAGCGAAAACAATATTTACAACTTATACTTCACTCCTAAAAAAACATTTATCTCATTAAAATATCTGATTCTTGTATTAAATATTTAAAATTCTTTCTAAAAAAATTAGAAACATCAACAAAACTTTATTGAAATTCACTTGACACTCGCTTATAGTCTTAATTCTAATTTGGCAAGATATAGGATTTACACTCCTATAATTTAAAATGGGCGGTATGCCACTTATTCTCGAAACAAAGGTGGCGGATGCACCCATATATTCAGTCTCGGGAAACTATTGGTGAGGAGAACCACGTGATCAGTGTTTAAAACTACGTCCTCATTTGAATTTCAATGAGGATTTTGGTTAAATGGTTAAAGCGATGAACTGCGGAATCGTAGTACACGAGTTCGTACTCCAGTGGCGCTATTACGTTCACTTTCGGACAAATACCGTTGGGAAAGGTATGAACCCCCTTATCCTCCCAGCTATGGGTTAAATAGTACCACTACTGTTGTTCTAGGAGAATGGCTTTGGCATCAAATAACCTAAAAAGAGTTGATACGCCATTAAACAAAGAAACCAAACCAAACAGTTAAATTCTTACAAATATTCTAACACAAATAGTCTTATTTATAATCAATGAGTTGTTTGCACCCACTTAAATAGTTTCAAATATTGCAATCTATCATTAATAATTTAATTTGCATACATTTAAATAGTTTCAACTATCTCTAAGTAGCACTAACAATTCGATTTAACCACACAGTTTAAACCTTTCAAGCATGGCGAATCAATACTAATAATCCAATTCAAACTCAACATTACTAATTCATTTGTACTCATAGAATTTTTCCCAGTACTGCTACGTATCACTAACAATTGCCTTCAACATAATCATTTGCTTACACACTGTTAAAATTGTCATGGTTTCCTTCTTCCAAAAATTCGTCATTTGTTTGCATATAGTCATCATCATCATCATGTCGTACCACCATCACGGATATCCCTGGCCCTCTGTCGCCATATCTCCCTATCATTCATCGCCTCTGGCAGGTCTTGAGGGCTACATCCCGTATCCTCACATAGCTGCTGTATGTATTTTCGAGCTGGTCGTCATGCTTTTGCTTGGCCATATGCGGGGGTCCATAGGAGTACACTGCTGGAGAAGCAAGGACGAGCTCATAAGTGATGTACTTGCACATAGTATAAATGTTAAACAGTTCAAATTCACCCATAGATGAGAGTCTGTTAGGTGCTTCCTCTGCGGGTCAGAGTTCACCAGGCAGCAATGGCAATGAAGGGATTCTTCACATTCACCAAAGCATCAGGACTGGAACCTCGCGATCGTATTGATTAATGTAATATCCAGGAAACTCATTCAGGAGGTCTTACCACCTCTGAAGAGATGTAGTCGGTGTATTCTACAACCCGACCGACTAAACTAAATAAATTCAGCAATAATAATAATTATAATAATAATAATAATGTATATATATATATATATATATATATATATATTGCTACGCTGGCATGTGCCCAGCGGTCTTGCCGAGGACGAAGTCCGACAGGTAAAGCCGGACACATACTTTGGATGTGGTTTGCCGAACGCTATTTAATGTCACAGATATCACCAACTCCCAAGCAGAACCATATCTTAAAGCTACTGGCGAGTTCTTGGTGAATTATTGAAATGCAACACAGCTAAATGGATAGCTTTTCCCCTCAAATACAAGGTCTTCGACGAACACAATTCTTCCACCAGAAAATAAGGACTCTGAACTGCCGTTAGTTAACAGGATTAATAACAATATTCTTTTATTGCAAAACAGAAAGAAACAAAGAAAATAAAACAATTCAGGTAAAATTCAAGAGCGAGAAAGTCTTTCTTTATCCCGGAGGAGCTCCAGTAAAATATCTGTATCCAGGATTAAGCCCCTCATAAAATATCTATTAATGACGGAAGGTGAGAAGGTAGTTCGACAACGGTAGACACGGTCCACTTTCCTTCGGACTATGGGATTTAGTGGAAGAGCTCGTGCTCCAAATCTCACGTTTATTATTTCACGTTTGTTATTTCATTAAGATGATGTGGGATAATGTTGAATATACTTAAATTGTATGTTCACTTACTTGGGATTTCGTGGAAATTATTCTTATCTCCTTTTTCTTTCGATATTGGATTTCCATAACACGTTGGAGGAAAGATACACGTCTTATTTCTGATAAGGCCATGATTAATTATTGTTCCTTTCCTCGTGGACAAGACTTTCCTGTGGGTATTCGTTTAACGAGACTTACCATGTCTCGGAGTGCTGGTTCATTCAAAAGATGAGTTCTTTCTTTTCTTTCAGGGTTCTCTGCGCGGCAATATCTTGGAATTTGGGTTCCTTCATACCCCAAACCATGTTCTTGGCTTTTTGACGAACAAAGGCTATTCCTTATGAGTCTTCATCCCTCGAGGAATAAATAGCAACTAAATAGCAACTAACTTATTTTCCGTTATCTAAAAATTCACCACGTGCTGATTTTCTTTGCAGGCTCTCCCTCGGTACCAAATATGGTTGAAGGCCTGCCTCCCCGCCGACACACACATGGCTAATAGATTGAGGCCCTCCCACGCCTTGTAATAATAGAGAGGGTGGAAGAGAGAGTCAGCCTTTGCCACGGGCAATTCAGCTTACGACTATCGTCCGCTGATTCTTGCCTGCTACTATTGTCCGCTGACGGCCAAATGTATTAGGGTGTCATATTTCCTCGTTACAATATATATATATATATATATATATATATGTGTATATATATATATATTTATATATATATATATATAGTGAAATTAGAATGAAGCTCAAACATGGTTAAGTTTTAATAATAAATTTATTTCAGACGCTGACTGAATATTATAAACACTCACACACACACACACACACACACACATGTATTAGGGTGTCATATTTCCTCGTTACAATATATATATATATATATATATATATATATATATATATATATATATATATTCCACAGCGTTAATTCACAGTCGTTAGGAAAATAATATATTATACACATTCAATCCAAAGACGTTTGTATTTCTTTAAGAAATGAAATTCTTAAGAACACAAAGGTATCAGTAAGCTCTATGAAATGGAAATGGTCACAAAAAATCTTCGAAAAGTCGACTCTGAATCTCAGACATCAACTCGAAAATTTTCAATAAAATGCCCTTGAATCTCTCCGACATTTTAATTGAGCATACCTTTAACATGAAGCAACATCATACGTTTATCCTCAGCATTTTCAAAATTCATGTACGCGAATTTAACGGATATTTGAATATTTGGTAAAGCTATGAGAAATACTCCAAAGTTCTTGAACTAAACACATTAATTCACAATTGGTTATTTTAATCCAAGTACGACTGACCATATAAAGTTCATTATTCACGAAAACAAATATAGAAATACCATTTATTGAAAGAATTCAACCTGTTTTGATCAAAATATCGTCAAATGTACTTACAAAAAACAAACTTGAATTACAAACTTAAATTACAGAAATTGAACTTTTATTAAGGAATACTAAAGAAAAAATGTATATAAAAGTTAGGTCTAAATGGCAATTCAATTGGACTATCTTTTCCGAGTCGTACGTGGTGAATTCAATACGTTTCTAGACTTTTTTCGTATGGGCATTTAAAATTGCTGTAGACTCTTGAAATTTTAGAATGTTATTGACAGATATTGTATAAGAAGACTGACCGATTTTTATGATTTCAGGTTCAAATGAACAGCTACAGCAGGAATTGGAATACACCCTACTAAAGCCTGATTGTTACAGCTGGTGAATTTCAAAAATGCAATCTGGACGTGAGGACACTTTAGAAGAGCTATATGCAATAAGATTATGTTTTAAACTTGAAACTTTGCCACGGAAACGTATTAAATGCTTTAGATTGCTTTTGGACGATCTTGCATGAATCAGAATCAGTTTTTGAGTGCCCTAAGAGATTCAAGGATGGCAGGGATCCTGTGAAGGATGATGAGAGGTGTGGGAGGTGTAAGGAAGTCAATAAACCAGAGTTGATTTGCCAAAGGGTTAGGTTTAGGGTTATTATGTTGAGGTTTTAAGGGAGTTCAGGAAGATATTCCTCCGGAAGAGACCAGCACTCTACAAATCGGTCTGTGGCATTTCCACCAGGACAATGCACCAGTCCATAACTCTATTCTTGTCACAGACTATTTGAGCAAGATGGCCATCATGACAGTTCCTCACTCTCCCTATTGTCCAGACCTTGCTCCCTGTAATTTTGGTTATTCCCTAAACTCAGAGGCTGTCGTTATTATGTTATATTGTCATATGCGAATTCATGCAGAATGAATCACTACGAGACAGCGATAAAGCACGAGTGAAGACTTCTTTAGAGAAATATGTACCTCTCACTTTATTGTAAGGGTTCGAAAATGTTATTCAAGGTTTTATGGTGAGAGGGAGTTGGAGACCGAACATAACTGCAATATATTGACCCCCACTCTTATGGCCGTCAGCGTTGTGTCTTTCTCGTTCTCCAGGGCTGCTCAACCGGAGGCCCAGAGGCTCAGCTTTCTGCTGAGTGCTGGCTTGCTCTACCACATCTTGTTTTTAACTCGTCTAAGCTCTAACTGATCTGACTTCTTGTCTTGTCTGAGTTATATAATAGTTCAACGTCCACTCAATCGCCCACTCAATCCTTGGAATGGCATGTTTGATCGTCATCAAGCGGAAATAACTGTCATGCAGTTCTCAGGTCACTCTCTTCCGGTGCATCAGTCTTTGAGTGTACCATGGGAATTTTTTTACCTTGTCCCATTTCATCAGCCAAATCCCGCCTACGCGATTTCTTTCGATTACTGGCCATTGGGATGTGTCACTTCCTTCCGGTGCATCATTTTGGAATGGCATATTTGCCCAGTTCGATGGTCAAAATAGAACAATCATCCGTTAATTATTTTTCAAAATTCCACATATGAAATTTTCTTCACCTTCGTCTCCATCACCCTCACAGATTTTTTTACAGAACATTTTACAAGGACAATGATGGCTGAAAACACAAAAAGAATCACTTGAACCACAGCAAACAAAATCTTATTTAGAAGGCGACCTTTTCCATAGGTAACACTTGCCCGGCTAATTATTATCTAAATTTCTTTTACTATATTTGCGTGGTTGGCCATCTTGACATGTGTGCATCAAGGTACAATACAGATGCATATTTTATCCACTCAACACAACAGAGCCTCCATAATTCCTTAAAGAAATTTCAAAACCCTAAAAGGACCATACTCTGGTCCCAGATCTTGGTCACAAACTTAGTCACACTCATCATTCCAGCAATACATTTCACCTGAATTTCTCATGACTACACTCCAGTTCTTCGCTCAACAGGTTCCTACCTGGACTAACCGTAGAATTCCATAAACTATTTGATCGTCATCAAGCGGAAATAACTGTCATGCAGTTCACAGGTCATTCTCTTCCGGTGCATCAGCCTAGAGTGTACCATGGAATTTTTTTTACCTTGTCCTATTTCATCAGCCAAATCCCGCCTACGCGATTTCTTTCGATTACTGGCCATTGGGATGTGTCACTTCCTTCCGGTGCATCACTTTGGAATGGCATATTTGCCCGGGTCGTAAGTCAAAGTACAACAATGAGACAATTGAGGAGATGACGAAGATCATAGACACGAACCCACAAAAGGACGTCTATGGGGCCTTCCATAAGTTGTTAGAACGCTAGAACAAGTCCATTGCAGCCGGAGGAGATTACTTCAAAGTGGAATAGAGTTTCATGTGTGTACTATCAATAAAAGAGCCCATACGAAAAAAGTCTGGAAACTTATTTAATGATCCTCGTATGTACAGTTTTAATCATATCCATTGTTCAGTTACATTGATGAACATTGAGCAACTTTTTATTCATTTCAAAATTGAGCTACATCAATTCAGAGAGACAATATTGATAGAATATGAAATGATTTTCACAGAAAACAAAACTGTTTAATTTTGCGCCTCAATGAAACCCCCATAAAGCATCAAAATTTCGTCTGTATTCTTGTATTTTAGGATCAATCACCTCCTTCGAACTTTTCGGTGAAGATGATTATATTTTTTCACTTAAACCGTCTGTGATTCTAAAATCGCTATAATTTAAAAATCTTTTTTTCCCTTAGATTGTTAAAAAATAAATATTATCACCAATTTTAATCCGAAAAAAATTAATCGACTTTTGGTCTATCTCCAAGTCTCACTTAATGTTTTAGAGAAGCAATAAAGTGAGTAAGTTTTTAGTTTTCGTTCAGGAGTACATTCTAATTAATTACTCATTTTCGTCTTTATTTCTATTGATTGAATTCTGGTGTCTTTCCAAAATCCCATTTCGCGAAAATTTTTTAGATTTCATCATCATCATCATCATCATCATTTCGTGCCGCCAGCACGGATATCCCTGACCCTCTCTTGCCACTTCTCCCTATCACTCATCGCCTCCAGCAGGTCTTCTGGGTTACATCCTGTGTCTTCATATAGTTGCTGTATGTAAGTTCGAGCTGGTCGTCCTGCTTTGGCACGGCCATATGTGGGGGTCCATAGGAGTACATCACTTATGAGCTCGTCCTTGCTTCTCCAACAGTGTCCCGCGTGTCTGGTTCGTCTAACTTGGATAGTTTTCGTGATGGAGGGCAAGTGTCCGTATAGTTGGTGTCTCCTGGTGTGTTGTCGCCAGGACTTTTTCAATACTGCTCTCAACATTCTTGTGTAGTTTCCGTCTAGTTTCTTCTCCAGCCGTTTAGTTAGCGTCCATGTAGTGCATCCATATAGCGGTATCGACACAGCCGCTGCCTGGAAGAAACTGCGTTTCATTCAGCTAAATTAATTTGAAAAGCAGCATATTATCCTTTGCATGTTGATATTTCTACGTTAAAAATACTTGTACTTACATAATATTTCTTATTGGTGGTTATCATTGCACGGTAACATTTTAAATTGTTAATCGTTAATTTTTCTCAATATAGTGACATACAGATAAATTATATCTTAGTGATATTTTTGAGGGGTAGTTGTGCTGAAATAATTTGAGGCATCAAAAACAGTAAAGACTTATTTTGAAAAATCATTCTTTATGCCTTTAAAAAGATTAACTGAACATATCACATGATCTACGAAGTTAGGCACCTCTGGTGGTGTAATGGTTAGCAAGCTCGCCGAGCAAACCTACACAAGTGAGTTCGAGTCTCATTGGTGCCTCTTTCATATGGCCTTGTGCCACATCTAAGCAAAAAGCTTTGTAAATTAACACATGATCTACGAAGTTTGTGGAACTTCAGGATTAATATGAATAACAGTATGTTTCATGATTTTAAAATGATTCCTCTTACGTTGTACCGAGAGTACTTCATTATGCACCCAAACATACACATACATTCACACGCTCACACGAGTATATTGGAAAAAGACAGATATATAGTGAAAGGGAAATACAAATAAAGAGAGCGAGGACAAGTAAACGAGAGAAAAAGAGAGAGTATCTTAAAACAGAGTCGACGGAGGTTGGTGACTGTCATTTTGCTACTATGATCATCAAGTCTTTTTGCTCAATCAGCGATATTGAGTACTCTTAATTTAGAAATAAGGAAACTGCATTATATATATATATATATATATATATATATATATATATATATATGTGTGTGTGTGTGTGTGTGTGTGTGTGTGTGTGTTGGTATATCTAAGTAAGGAGATTGAAGTGGCGCATAAAAAACAACAATTCGACAGACAATCTAGCATATTAAATGCTACTCAACCTCTGAAAGACACCAGCAAATATATGAACAGTTATGTAATGTGTTTTGATGCAAATTAGTTTTAGAGTAATTATAAATGAGTTTCATTGCTAATTGCACAGATGAAAACTGTTTTAAATGCACCAACGAAAACAATTACATACATTAATTTAGGTAAGCCCAATCGAAGAATCTTAGATGTAAAGATAATTCACGAGCCATTGCAAAAATATAATGAAAAATATGCAGACTTATAGAAATGTACAGGTTGTTCCAAAAAGAATTCAACTGATAACTTTAATTTCAACTAAATATAGTGCTTCTTCGAAGAGGTTTACAACATGAATTTTTAGAACGCTGCTTTGTACATATGATTTGTTTTTGTCAGTTTCTAGATGTTCTTAGTAACTAACATATAAAAGAATTTTAAAGATGTACACAAAATTGAGTTGCCCAGTCAGCTGGGGCTGTAGAATACACTGAATGCACGTCTGCAGAGGGGTAAGACCCCCCTAACAAATGTCCGGGTTATGACACTAAACAATCTGATGGTGAGGTTCCAACAATGCAGAAGCTTTGGGGAAAGCGGAGTACCCCTTCATTGCCATTGCTCCCAGGTCCACTCTGGCCCGGAGTGGTAGCACTTGATAGGGCCCTATCTATGGGTTTAATAGAACTAACAGCATACTTCTGCTAAAATGAATTCTTTTGAGTAAACTGAATAGCTTGAAATAGAAATGTTTTTGACAATTAAACCGTACTTACATCTAATCTACGTGATTATGCTTAACTGAATTATTTAAAATAGAACTGTTTTTCGACATTAAAACTGTATTTACACTTAACCGAATTGTTACATACAACTGCTTGAATAGTTAGAAATGGAAATGTTTTTGACCATTGAAATGTGTACTTATGCTAAACTGAATTGTTTTAAATAAAACAGATTATTTACATAAAAATGGATTTGGCGTTAAATAACCTACAAAGGTTGATATGCCATAAAACCCAACAAACCAAACCAAATCAAACAAAATTGAGTGTGTGATTTCAGTCTATCAGTTTCCCTCTCAATGTACATATATAAAAAATATTTTTTATCTAATGATCTCGAAATTAATTCCTAGACAATTATTAATTTTATCTTATTCAATTTCTTGCAAACATTTTTATTCAACCAAATTTGTAAAAGGATTAGACGTCTGTATAAATGTTATACAAGTGTTGAAATGCTGCCTCTGTGTGTTGGATTTGAAAAATCCAATCTCCGGCCTCTCAAATTTAAATATATCATTCAGGTAGACTTTCAAATTATCGTCTGCTTTTTCCGAGACGAATTAGAAAGAAAATTTAACTGGTAATGTTCAAACATATTGGATCTTTCTCTGGTTTTTCGTAAAATTAGTGAAAAATCGAAATTTAATATTCATGAAATTATAATCATAGCATTCATCATATCTTTTATCATAACTTTTGTGCATTGATATATACCTTTTATTGTAATTTGAAAAAGTAGGTTCATTTTTAAAAGAAAGGTTGACACTGTCGAGTTGAATAAATCATTTTCAATAGTTTTTTCCTAACTTATTGTATGTTACCAAACATAAATAAAAAGGAAAAAAAAATTCTTATAAAAATTGTCTTTATTCATACTTTTTCGAAAATTGTATTAACAACAATGTTGCTTGAAATATTAAAAATAACTTGCTGTTTTTCTTGCCTGTGATACTGTAAAACTGTTAATTGTCCATCTCCAAAATATCTCTTGAGAACTTTTTACCAAATATATTTTCATATTTATTTTTTGTGTCAAATAAAATTTCTTGGATTGGATTTCTGGATTTTTTTCATTTTGAAAAAGTTTTCTGATTGGTTGTCAAATAAAAGACAATTAAGAGTCGTATTCCTACTGGTCAGCCAATCCTAGTTCAGGATTATATCTTACAGGTATAGGGAAAATACTTTTTAGATGCTTTGACCTATGGAAACAGGTTTTGAGCAATGGGGTTGAATTAAAAATTCTCAGCCTCACCTGATTTGATGAGCCTTGCCCAACTCACCTTTATTTAGGGTGGAGAAAAATTAAATCTCCTTTTTTACAGTAACCTTTAAGATAAGAACTAGAAAATATGTTTTAGGAAAAGACCCGTTTCATCATTATGGTCGATGAAGTAAGTTGACACTAGAATAATTAAATAAATTCGCTGACATTTAAAATCAAAACAATTGTCTCTCAATTAACTGACTTTTAGGAACAATCAGACCGCTTTTTAGGTCAATTTAAACCTTGACGAAAAAGATATCTATTTTAAAAATGATTTTGTTTTTGATATATATATATATATATATATATATATATATATATATATATATATATATATATATATATATTAATTTTCATATGTTTCATAAATTTTAATTTTTACATATTAATTGTTTAACCGCAGGTCCTGTCACAAAATAGCAAACACAGATTCATGCATCAGGAAATGTATATTTTTGAGAATAAACCATTTTCATTTCACATAGCACTACTATCCTTGGGAAATATATAAATCTCCTTATTCGCCCAGCTTAGTATTTTTATAGTATCACTACTTTTCTTCGACAAGGATGTCTTTGGTATTGAATAAGACTGCAAGAGTAATATGCATAAAAAAAAGAGAATCAAGCCAAACCACGGAGTGCATGCTACTATTCTCTCTTCAGCTATGCCCATATAATAAACGAGGCTATTTAATCTTGGTTTGACAGCCGGTCTAGGAAAGGGATAACCTGGAATTCACATTAAAAGAGTTTTTTTTTTTTTTCTGGTTAGTCAAACTACGATGAGAGCATGTCCGCTTCTTCCGTCTCATTTTCTTAATATACATTGAATTTATAGACTAATATACCGAACATTATTCTTTTCTTAGCGCTTTTTCATTCTGCTGCATAATGATCTTTGACAGAGACGGATGTTCCAGCCGTGTAAAAAAAAGTGATTTCAGAACGCACCTGTGTAAACAAGAAGGCTACGATGCGAAGGTGTAATCAGCAGGTGGGTTGAACTGTAAATGCGTTGGCGTTATGAAATAATAAATACACAGGTACCCACAGAGTAATGGTCAGTTTCAGTCTTGCGGCCAGTTGAGATTCGGTCAATCACGAAGAGCGCCAGAAGTGCTTAGGAAAACAATGAGTATGACACAAAGCGGGTAAGAAGACGATAAAGGTCAATATACAAGTGTCCAATTCCATCAGTTGTCTCCCTCCTCCATCTGTCTCCCTCACCCAACAGAAGATTCGACAGCTTTCGAAGAAAAAAAGTGATATATATTTTTATGAAGAAAAGCATTATGATTCCTTCAACCATCATTCATCATTATGCCTGTATGGTATACAACATTACTTTTGTCCGAGTTGTGATGGTGACGAACAACATGAGACTGTGAGATACTTCATACCCCCTCGCCCTAATACCGAATACGAAAATGGCTTGGAGAACAATCTCGTAAACAATGGTTTTAGACCTATATGCTTGTTGTATTTGCTCCATATTCCCCCTGTGTATGGAATCAAAAACCAGGGAGAAATCTGCAAGCAATTTTGTTGCCTAAATATTTCTTATTCGTACTTCTTCGATGATTCGGTGCATGGTCAAATCTGTGAATTTGTGGATCGATATTTCTGAAGACCGTTCTGATTCTTCTTTAGAATTTTTCCAATTGTTAGGTTGAATACCATTGAGAAGCTGAGGATTATAAATCTTTGCTGCAAATAGTGGTAAGAATTATGTGTCTGTAGTTCTTGGTGATTTCGGAGTACTCCTTATTGGGAAAGGGGGAGGATACAACCTTTCGTCTATTTCTGTTCTGTGTTTACTTCATAGGAAGCTTTGCAAAATTGATGAGGTATGTCGTCAAATTTTCTTATCAACCATACTTTAGAGAGCATCTCGTCAAGGTTAGCAACTTTTCCGCTTTAAATCTTTGTCGATACTGCGGCAAGTTCTTCCTCCATAAACTAGCATTGTTTGATGCCTCGTTGAGTATTACTTTTTTTTCGCAAGTTTTTTTGTAAATTTAGAGGAATTTCCAAACATTTTATTGAAATGTTCTTTCCTTTATTATAGCCTTTTTTCTGGGCTGGAGACTTTTAGTTTTTGCTTTTCTAGAGCCCCTCAGTCAACATACTTGATTTAATGTCTATCATACTGATCGTGATTGTTTTTCTTCTTAAAGAGACTCTGATTTTAATAATTTTTTGTTGTCTTCTAATTGTCCTATTTAGTATGTTAGATACTACTTTATGAGCTTCAAGTTTCAACCTATTTGCATTTGCTAGATTTCTTTTATTATGTAAAGAGGCATTTTTATTTCGTCGTTTCTATTGCTATTGTTTTCCAGGAACTCTACCTTTGTTCTATGGTTTTGTTGAAATGCAATTGGTTACTTGTTTCTATATAAGTTGTGACAAAGTTTCTATGTTCGTGATTCGGAGAACGTCTTTCAGATATCTCCTCAAGAGCATCAAACTTCTTTATTATTGTTATTATATATTAATTTCTAAGAGCACTATTAGTTAGAGAGAACAAGTCATATTGAGAAGCTTTAAATATTTGTCTTCATTCTTTGCAGACTGAGGCGAATCTTTGCCTAGAGTAATCTATAATCGGAAGATACTCTTTGAAAAAAGGAATACATCTCACAGTTACCATTGGTGTTTATCCACATATTTTATTTGTATATATAGACTAGTTGCAATTTAGCGTTAGGTACAGCTCCCTATTTTGAAATTTAGCATTAAGGCATGCAAACCGGTTCTCGAGTGAGAAATATCCTAGATTTTCCCCTATTTCTGTTTGCTGGGTTTTGTAAACTGGATTTATTATTTCCGGCATTATCTGCACGAGACTTTATGATTCCACCATTGATTAGAACGTTTATATATATATATATATATGTGTGTGTGTGTGTGTGTGCGCGCACACGCGCATTTTCACATGCACAAGTACATAGTCATATATGCCTGCATTTTGCACTTATTATAGAATCACAAATATATATGTATTGATATTTTTTCACATATATATATATATATATATATATATATATATATATATTTATGCTCAATAACTTACATAGACATGGAGATAAAACAAGGGTTTTAGAATGTGTTAGTTTTTTCTTGATTTTTTAGAACTGAAATTACACAAGCATACATGCAAGCATAGATACACATTAAGTGTATATGTTTGCGTGCGTGCGTGTGTCTGTGTATGTATACGTAAGTTTGAGAGAGAATGTATGTGAATGTGTTTTATACGTATTGAACCTTAAAATTAAAAGCTCAGCAAGATCAAAAATAAAAAAAAGATAAAAGGTCAATACTAATATCTTAATGCTGTCATAAAAAGATATTTTATTATATTTACTAAGACATCATGAAACATGCTTAGAAATAACCTACTTAATAAAATTGCTTAAAAACTGAAGGAATTCAAAATCTTAGCTTACGGAAGGTCCGAATATGACAACAGTTGACAAATGAAAGAAATCGAAATGCCTGCATATTTAAAGATTTCAATGAATCAAAATTCAGACACAATTAAAAAGATGTCTGTTACGTTTGATTCATTATCGTAGACAAGGTATTCCATCAATATCGACAGTGAAATGGGAAAGCATTTATGAAAAAATTAAAACTTTTCTTTCCCACTGTGTGACCGGTGTCCCAGTTGCATTTCTTTTTTATCTTAACCTTTAGAAACGTTATTTAGAAAAATCAAAAAATGCTTCAGTGCCGTTGTTGAGGATCTTAAGACATAAAATGAATAGCTGTTTATCAACAACTCCCTATCTGAACCATGACTGTCAGTTTCGCGAATTCTTTTAATATGTAAAAAAAAAAAGATACTGAAACAGTTAAAGAGATGGGTAGTCTATTGACTTACATCAATATTATTTTGAATTGTATTTTCTAACTCTGGTGGCACGGATAATGCAAGAAGAGCCTCAGCTGCGTAAGTTCCAAAATCTTGCCAGACACAAATCAGTTGCCGAATTCGAAACATACATGTTGATTTATTTAGAGGTTGTCTCCTTAGGCTTGTCTTTCGTCGTTAACCAAGAGAAAGGAACAGGGAATAGTGACTTCTTCATATGTTTTTAACTTAGTGTTTTTTTTTTCCCTTTTCCTTTCCTAGCCTCGCTGCCCACACAAAGCTTCAGAAAAACAGACCAATCCTCAAATAATTCATAGCTAGGATATTTTCCATCCATTTTTGTACACCTTTATCTCGATTAATTCCGTGTGGATGGGTGTAATCTTGGGAATTTTTCAACAAGTACTAAAGAAGAGAATGAGTAATTTTCTGCTGGTAGCTGAATTCACAGGAGGTATGTTTTTTTTTTTAGGAGATGGTAAACAATGTCAATAGACTGTTTAAATAATGTCAGTAAAAAGTGATGACTATGCTGATCTCAACATGTCTTCGGAAGATGTTAACAACATATCTTGGGGACATTTCAGACTGTGTAGATCTTTGAAATTTGAATTTAAAAATAGCTGCGTTTTTTGCCCAAGTTTGAATACTCAGCGATCAATGTGTTTGAACTGTTTTATTTTATCTTATTATTGTTTTGCTTATACAAAAAGATTCACGTGTAATTTCTAGCGGGCTTTTTCCTCTTTCAGACAAATAAACATATCGTTTACATAATGTATAAATGCATCTAAACAGCCAGTATCTTTCTCTTACTTTCTATCTCTTTCACTCTCTCTTTATCTTTCTCTTTCTCTCTACACACGCGCGCACACACACACACACACACACACACACACATATATATATATATATATATATATATATATATATATATATATATATATATATCATACACGCACGCACCCCATATATATATATATATATATATATATATATATATATATATATATATATATATATATCAATAACTGTTAATTTATTACTCATAAATATTTACATGCATATAAGTTTGAAATATGTATATTTAGGCAGCATTTCTTCGTTAATGCAAATTTCATTAAACATAATAGACATTTTATGCCTACATATTTTCTTCTGGATAGAACTAGGGATACATACATCTATGGACAATACCTAAATCAATTCCCCCCGAATACGATAAAAGTAATACGGGAATTCGAACGGATCCAGAAGAAAATATGTTGGCATAAAATGTCTATTATGTTTTATGAAATTTGCATGCATATAAGTGCATACAATTTTTGTATCCCTATATATATGAAGGTTCGTGTATGTATATGGGAAGGGCATAAACACAAATTGACATTCACATAATTTTTATAATGAGAAAACCTGAACGCATTTACCTAAAATAAAGGACTAAAAGTGTGTAAATATCTCAAGTGCCCGTAGTTTTAAATACTAGAAACCAAGTATTGAATAACTCTAAGCAAAATAGCGTGCACGCACACGCACACGCACACACACATATATATATATATATATGTGTGTGTGTGTTAATAGATTAAAGGCTAACAGCCTAATTCAAGATTTGAACTCAAATCACCGATTTCATTTCCTACAACTTTTACTCCAAGAAAATCTCTCACTCGATATTCCTATGTAAATACATACGAGAAGCCTACGATAAGTTTCCAGACTTTTCTTGTAGAGGCATTTAAATTGTTGTAGGCTCTTGGAAATTCAGTACGTTATTGCTATATATCTTATGAGATAACTGACCAATTTTTATGATTTCAGGTTCAAAGGAACAGCTACAGCAGCAATTGGAATACACCCTACTAAAGCCTTATAGTCACAGCTAGTAAATTACAAAAATGCAATCTGACACTTTAGAAGAAGGATATGCAATAAAATTCTGTTTTAAACTTGGAAAAAATGCCACAGAAACGTATGGAGTGATTCAGACTGATATTCGACCATCTTGGATGAATTGAGCATCGGTTTTTGAGTGGCATAAGAGATTCAAGGAAGGCAGGGAGTCTGCGAGGGATGATGAGAGGTGTGGAAGGAGTAAGGAAGTCAATACTCTAGAGTTGATTGGCCAAACGGTTAGGGTTAAGGTTAGGGTTACTATGTTGAGGTTTTAAGAGAGTTCAAGAAGAGATTCGGTCGGAAGAGGCCAGCACTATTCAAAACGGGTCAGTGGCATTTCCACCAGGACAATGCACCAACCCACTACTAAATCCTTGTCACAGATTTTTTTATGGGCACCAAGACAGTTCCTCAGCCTCCCTATAGTCCAGAATTTTCTCTGTGTGACTTTTGGTTTATTCGTACGTATATTTGGTGTTTTTTTTTATTTTTTTACTGATATAATATCAGCCTTTAAATCCATCATATTATGAAAGTTTAGACGGTAGTACATCCTTTTTTTATTAGTATTTTTCCCGCATAAATACATTAATTTCGTATTGTTGTATTGTGGAAGGAAGAGATACACAGTAAAATAGATAGTTTTTTATTCATCAACTGAAGTGGTAAAGTCTCGCACTGTGGGTGAGGTGTTGGTTTTACTACTGACCTAGATCTTGCAGAAACCCCGTGTTTAAGAGACATGATGTCTTTTATACCTCCGCAATACCGGAAGTCACATGGTACTAGCCACCATACATACATACATACATACATACGTGCATGCCTAGATGTATGTATAAAGTACGCATATGAGTATGCAGATACACTTTTACCTCTAACATATATCTTTATTTGTAAATATTCTTAACCAAACGGACCCTCATCACTTGAATAATCAACAAAGTCCCAGATCTAAATGTCTTGTTAAATTTGAAATATGCAAGTTTTATATTATAGCAATTCAATCTTCACAATAAAATCGATTGGGTAATTCTGTTTTAGTCTCTTTAAAGTGATTTATTTTATATCTTAAATGATATCCTTAGCGACGATTCCACAATTAAAGTGTTTGCGAAATTCCTACAAGTGTATTTCAGGATCAGCATTAGCTGTTTGGTAATGTTCTCCCAGATCTCATTCAGGATCTTCATTCTTTTTATAGCAATATTAACTTGGTACAAGCAAAGTTTGAAGCAAGCCAAATCCGGACTATAGAGAAGTAGCCTCAAATGTTGAATGCAATATTTTACCAAAAAGCTTATTCGTGCAGTGAAGAATGAATGATCCTGATAATATGTATTCAGTTATTTCCGAAATCTGCAACATGGGAAATCCTTAATACGTTTGTTACGAAGGAAAGAAAACGATGCAATATTGAAATCTATCTAAGTTTGTTTATACATCCGGGCAACAAGCCTATATTTGCCGACATTTTCAATTTTCTAACTCTCCAGCGGCGGCACCTGTCAGTTATTTGACTCTCCTGATAGAGCTCATCCTTCTCTTTCCGAATATGATGATAATATTAAGTAAACAAAATTACGTTTACTTGTTCAAAACGCATTTGGAAAATCAGATGCCTATTTTAATATATATTTCACGTTTACCTTAAGTAACGTTTATCGTTGTTGGAAATGTTATCGGCAAGCCGATACCAGATCCTAGACAAGGTTCTTTATTTCATTTTGTCCTAACGCTCTTAGGAATGCATGCGTCCACTTCTTCTCTCTTCCCACAGCGAAGTATAAATAATAGAGTTCGTTAGTCAGTCTGAAAAAAAAAATTCTGAATTAAAATTGGCTCTACTACTCCGCTTTGCAAAAGGATCTTGTGTCACATCATGTTCATGGTATAGGGTTGGATTAATAAGTGCATTTTTTTTAATGTGGAATGGGAATATTCCTAATATTAACTAAATATGACGTGATAGTTTAGCATATTGTTATTTTGCTTTTTTCAGCCTGCAATGTTTAAATTTTCTGGATTTTCACTTTCAAAATATCAAACAAATACATTCAATTTTTGGGCTGTCCAATCGTCACCTGATAAAAAAAAATTGGATTTTTAAATTTGTATATATTTATTTATGGTTACTAAATAATAGATAATGATGTTGGGTTGCATAATATCTCGTAGCATAGTTTATTTTCTAGTGTAATCTATCTCAGGATGTACCGTGCTCGATCGCGAATTATATCTGAGCCAAGTCGAATAAGACGTTAGAATACGCCTACCATATATATGCATAGGAGTAATACTACACCAACGAGAGTTGTATAATGACACTAAAATGTATCTGGTTAGAGAGTCTACTCGTGAATCTTTGGAGAATGTTAACAATCTCTTCACTGCCATGTTTGCCAGCTTCACTCTGATACAGAGTGATATCACCTGTTAGTTACTTTTCTAGGATTATTCAATCATTTCCTATACTTGAGATGATTTAGTTGGGTGCAGATAAATTATTATTATCAAATTCTATTATTAGAATCAAATAGCAATATCGAACCGATATAATTGTGTGCAAACGAATGAATAATTTTGGATGGAATTATTAGTGTTGACAACGCTAGAGACCATTTAACTTTGTGCAAATAGAACTATTAATGTTGGAAGGCAATACGTAAAATCGTTTAACTATGTGCAAACGAATGAGTCAGTTTAAATAGAATCATTGGTGTTTACAATGCTTCAGATCATTTCTCAGTTTGTAAATGAATGAATGATTTTTAAATGAATTATCGTTGTTGATAATGTTTGAGACCATCTAAAAATATGCAAAAAGAACTAATAATGCTGGATTACAATACTTGAAACCACCTAACTTTGTGCAAACAAATGAATAAGTTTTATAGAGTTATTGGTATTGTAAAAGAAATTTACAATTAATTATGTACAAATTGAACTATTAATTTGGATAGGAATATTAAAACCTATTTAACTACAAACCAATTAATAATTTTGAATAGAATTATTGGTGTTGACAATGTTTCAGACTATCTAACTATGTGTTAATACAACTATGCATATTGGGTAACAATTGTTGAAACCAGCTTACGGGTTGCCAGCAAACAAGCTCCAGGCCGTTTAAAAATAATGTTAGCTGAAAATCATTCACTTTCAAACTATATATATATATATATATATATAGTTTCTTCCAGGAAGCGGTCGTATCGATACTGATGTATGGATGCACCACTTGGACGCTGTCTAAACAGCTGTAGAAGATGCTAGGCGGCAATTACACAAGAATGTTACGAGCAATATTGAACAAGTCCTGGCGGCAACACCCCACAAAGCACCAAATATACGGTCTCCCATCACGGAAAATATACAAGTTAGACGAACCAGACATGCAGGACACTGCTGGAGAAGCAGGGAAGAGCTCATAAGAGATGTACTCCTATGGACTCCCATATATGGCCAGGCAAAAGCAGGACGACTAGCTCGAACATACATACAGCAGCTATGTGAGGATACGGGATGTAACCCTGAAGACTTGCCGGAGGCGATGAACTATAGGAAGAAGTGGCGAGAGAGGGTCAAGGATATCCGTGCTAGCGGCATGACATGATGATGATGAGGAGGATATATATGCATTATTTAGCATTAAATACTCCACAAGATTTGATATGTCATAAAGGAGAAGCTTGTAATTCATATCGTGGTCTACAATTCCACTTGATGTACTTTGTTTTGTGGTGTGCTTTTCTTGTCATGTTCTTTTTTTCGGTGTATACACTGACCCGTGTTTTTTCGTATTGAATCTCATGCCACATTCGTCTTCGAGTAATATTTTAATCTGCTTGCGAGAAATATCTCGAAGTACGATCCATAGAAAACTTGCTTACTAGACACGATGATTTTTTATACTTTCATTCATAGGATATAAAGACACCAGTGTTAGAATTTAAGTTAAGCCCAAATACTTCTCCAGTACATTCATTTGATTAAAACTTGGCCTAACAGATACGTCAACTTCCAATATAAGACCTAGAATATAGTTATCATTTTGAAAAATACTACACAGAGTAAAGATTATGAAAATTGAACATGTGTGAATATTCCCAATGTATCTTTTTTTTTCTTTTCAAATAAAATAAACTAATAATAAATAATATAGAAATCATTTTCTTTAATAGTGGAATGTTCTTTTTGCAGAAGATAATCTTTAAACTATCAAATGCAATTTCATAATATTTTACTCTGCATGATATAAAAAATATCAGCCATGTTTATTGGGGTTATAAAATACACCGACTTGATCACTTCTGATGAGTAAGACCTCCCAAGTTTCCCGAATATGACACTAAACATTATGCTGGTGAGGGCTCCAGTAATGCTGGAGCTTTGGGGAATATGAAGTACCCCTTCATAGCCATCGCTCCCAGGTCAACCGTGACCCAAAGTAGTAGCACCTGATAGGGTCAAATAGAACTGTTTGACATTTAAACTGTATGCAAACAAATGACTAATGATAAATTGGATTGTTTGAAAAATAAATTTTTGATCATATAACTGTATGTAAACAACGACTACATTTTAATTTGATTGTTAGTGATACAACGAAATACTTGATCCAATCATATACATCTAATATATACTTGTAAACGGGAGTTAGCAATAAAAAAATACCATGGGGTATAAGCCATAAAACCACACCAAACCAAACGATGAAATATATACTGTCAGTTTAAATAATATTGTCTAACATGCTTAAATTATAATTTTTTAATGTAGAATGCTCAACTATGAAAGAAAAGATCATATATTTAAAATCATATATTAAAATTTGTAAAAAGTGTCTGATATGAGAATAATGATTCATATCCTAGAAATCGAACCAGATCTTTGAAATGATTGAACACTCTGGCGAAGGAATTAACGGCGGCCATCCGCGTCATGCAAAGCCCTTATAAAGATTTGAACACTCTGGTATCCGATTGCGCAAAAATGTAAACAAACGAAAGGTAATAAAAATGCATTATAATTCCTATGCTTACGTATCTCACAGAAATGGCTGAGTGGTTTGATACCACACCTACTGTAAAGTTAGGCGGGTTCCCTTCCCAGCTTGAAGTGTCCTGCGTGTCAAACCACATCGAAGACTTTTGATACAACGAAACATTCTGTTTGTGGATGACTATATATATATATATATCCAATTTGGTAACATAATATAGAATTAAGTTATAGCGAGATGGGTTGGGTAAAAAATGTATATAGAAAGAGTTGTGTTAGTTTCACTGTTTGTGTTATATTGGTTTTAATGTTAGTACATGGTATCCTATTCCGTCTGGGTGACCGGGGTTCAATCCGAGGTCGCGTCATACCAAAGACTTTTAAAATGGTACATGATACCTCCTTGCTTAACACTCAGCAATATAAGGTACGTATCAAGTGCAACGTGGAGGAATCCTGGGAAAGGAGGGGCGCTCTACCCTACACCTCGGTGTAGTAGCTATTGAAAAGGGAGTCTTTTAGTCGCCCTCGACTAAAGGGAGACAACTTTACTTTATTTTATATGTTATCCGGTTGACTTAAAAAAGTTATTTCCATGGAAAATTGAATTGACAAACCAACTTGAAATCCAGACTGAAATCCTTGATTTATTTATTTCACTCAGTTAAGAAAAAATATCAGGGCAGCCAGTGCTTTTAACTTTAATAGAGCAATTTGACAAGGATAACGACAAGTAAATCAACCTTCAGACAAATAAATCATGGGCAATAGTGCTGCAGAGATAAGCCGATTGTTACATTTATCTTCCGATGTTGAAGAAGGCATGAGCACAGCATTGAACTGAGAAACACACACACACACACACACACACACACACACACACACACACACACATATATATTTATACTCCTCCGGATAATTGAGCACACTTGAAAAGGAATTATTGGTTGCCACTTAAGTAATGCAAAGATCTTCTAATGAATCGAGCACACGGTATCTGTTTAGAATATATATGTAAACAACAGAAGTGATACATATCTGTTAAAATCCCTTCGTTTACGCTGAGTTTGCTGATGAATGTGCGGTAATATGTCCGACTGGCGTAAATCCAACGGCGTTTTGATCCAATCTTGGCGTAACTGATAAGTTGTGATTCAACGAAACAATGCATAACAAAAAGTATACTGAGTATTTCGGTCAACTTTTTAAGCCTGAAAAGAGATCCACAAAATCAGCGTCTACTTATAACGCAGGGTTAAAATCCAAATCTTAACCTCATACTGGTCAACCAGTGGTATAGTATTCTATTAATGAATATACACCACTTTCAGTAACATCAGTCGACTGCCACAAATATTTTAAACACAAACTCTATTGGGTGAACATACTAAACAAATTAACACAGATATTAAGAAATAATAATACAATTTAAGAAGTATTAGAAATTCAATTTTATAATTATGCTATGTCAAACATCGTTTCCAGCATATGACTGTGACCGGAACGATATAGCCTACAGCATATTTGCGGGTCGATCTAACCCAGATTTTTTAATTGAAAATAATATGCTGGACTAGTATGACTGCTTGATTGTTACACGTCAATTTGCAATATATATATATATATATATATATATATATATATATATATATATATCAACTGATTTTTGATATGAGAAAAAGTTTAGTCAAAGCATAATAATCAGTGCATATACGCAAATGTAATCATGACTCCAGCATAGGAATCTCAAATTGACAAATAGTGTTCAAAATCTATCAAATTCAATCAATCTCATTTATATCTGTGGTCGGTGTTGCGGAAATATTAGAAATAAGTAAATAAGAAATCTTTTAAAATTCGTAAATGAATACATGTTGTTAAAATAGAGTGTGGAATTTAGGTATGGATTTGCTTCCTCACGAGACCAAAACATGACTCAAAGTCTGCATTATGATAATACCCTATAGTAAAGGAAGTGTCCAGGAGATGTGATTGCTAAAAGGGCTTAGTTCCGTCGGCATTCCAGTTCAGGGTTGGTTCAGACACCTAGCAATAAAGACAACACTTAACTTTTTTTAAGAAAGAGGACTGGCACTATTTGAAGAGAATACCTCTTGAACTAAACTGATGATTTTCCACCCTCACAGAATAAAAGTTTGTGTAGAATATATAATTAGGTAAAATGTATACGGAAATAATAAAGTAAAGTTGTCGAGGATGATCCGAAGGCTCCCTTTTCGATAGCTACTACACCAAGGTGTAGGGAAGGGCGCTACTCCTTTTCCTGGATTTCTCCACTTTACCCTTGATCCATACCTTGTAATGCTGAGTGTTAAGTTAGGAGGCATCAAGTACCATTTTTTTTTAGTGTTTGGTATGACTCGACCTGGGATTGGCGAATACTCTAACCATTATGCCAATGTCCGGAAATAATAATTATGAGTTTATAATCATGTGTTGATAAAATGTTATCATTAATCATGTGTTTTCGGTGGAGCTTAATTTTTAGTTGATAAGACTGCGTCACAAGATACCTACCATGAGTTAAACGAATAATTGATTTTAAAGGCATGTCCACCTCTCTAGAGTTATTTTATGCCTAGTGGTAAAGAAATCGCATTTATATTAACATTTCTTTACGGTCGTTGTTTCTTAAAAATTTAAATGATTTCAAACTTATATATTTGACCAGTCGCTGGAACAATAACAGTTACTTCCACACCGACTCAGAGTTGACCTAGGAGTAATGATAATAAGGATGTACTTCACACTCACAAGATCCCCCGAACTGTAGCCTTAACACCAGCAATTTAGTCTTCTACTCATAACACACAAACATCTGCTAGAAGATTTTTTTTCTGTTTACACATCCTGACAAGTCGACAATATTTTATTTGGTTGATACATTTTGCTACGTTCAAGACCCATATACCTCATCTTTTTAACAGCTTGATTTATGGATGATGTGTTATGGAACTTATCTTCCATACAAAAAATCTAGTTCAAATCATTCCTCAGGGTGGAATGTGGGATTTAATATGTGTTGGTACTCTTCTTTGATGTTGGTTAGTGGATATGCAATGAAGATATTTCAACGTTAGTATCTTACTTTTTCTACGGTAGGGATAAAGCTAAACTAATATATTCTTATAGCTATAAAATCTCGCGAAAGTAAGAAATATCAGAGCTGATTTTTAGAGAACCATTTTGTGAACGTATAAATTTAATTTAAATTTAACAAATTGTTATGTTTGACTGAGTAAGTATTTTTACATTCACTTACAAGTGTCAGTGAAATAGTTCATAAGCTGACTGAGATATTCTCATGGAATGTGTGTTGTATTTTGACCTTTGGCCCGGGCAAACATGCCATTCCCAGGTGATACACCAGAAGGAAGTGACACATTCCAATAGCCAGTAATCGAAAGAGATCGCGTTGGCGGATTTGGCTGATGAAATGGGACAAGGTAAAAAGCCCATGATACACTCATAGATTGATGCACCGGAAGAGAGTGACCTCTGAACTGCATAACAGTTATTTCCGCTTGATGACGATCAAACATGCTATTCCAAAGATAGAGTGGGCGATTGAGTGGGTATTGAACTATTATGTAACTCGATCAAGAAAAAAGTCAGACAGTTAGAGATCGGACGGAGTTAGAGACGAGCCACACCAGGCCGATGGGGCTCGGGGCCCCCGATTGAGTTGGGGTTCAGATAAGTTGTTGATAAGATTCAGTAAAGAAAGACATCATCCAGCAGAGAGCTGGGCCCCTGGGCCTCCGGTTGAGCAGCCCTGGAGAACGAGAAAGACACATCACTGACGGCCATAAGAGTGGGGGTCAATATCTTGCAGTTATGGAGTCTCCAACTCCCTCTAACACACAAACGTCACAATAAAATGAGAGGTATATATTTTGTTTAAGAAGTCTTCGCTCGTCCTTTATCATTGAGTCGTTGTGATTCTTTCTGCATGTATATGTGTATGTAGATGTATATGACCATATAACAATGTGATCCAAAAAAAGTATATTTTTCAATATAGCATCCCCAAACTTTCTATACTATTTTTTATCGGTTCTGCAGAATTTAGATCACCGATTAAAAAGATTCACCACAGGAATGACGTCATCATATATATACTAAGAAAGATAGATAGATAGATGATCGTATATATCTAGATCTGTCAACAAGCTGTTGTATATTTTGTGGGAAGAGTTCTTAGGGTGGTCTACTGAACTTCTGTTTTATAACACCTACATTTACCTACCTTAATTGAACTTCAACGTTATATCCAATTTAAAATGAATTAGCGGTTTCAAACTTCAAAATTGTTACTTTGATGGTACAGAGGTTTTGCAGTATTTTGATACATGTTATTTTGCGGCACGTAAAACATGTGACTGAAGCGATTGGGACGATGTGAGGCACCCACTGTCATTGTAAGTATTATGGTTGTAGGAGTGGTGCAGTGCTTCACTCAGTGCGAGATTTAAACGCTGCACGTACAATGCAGTCTCATTCAGGCACTTTCACTTTATGAGTTTGAACTGTTCCTTTACAATGCGGAAACATCGTTGTACAAAAGGTAAAAACGACGTTCATTATAATTAATTAATCCTATTTACGCAAACCCTCCGCTCGGGCAGGATGTGACACAAGGTCAGTTTTTAAGCGGAGTTTAATAGGTTTGAATTCAGAGTTTTCCTTCTCCTAGACTAGTTACCTCATCAAGGCTGAAGAACACATTCTGCTCTACTATTTACCCATAGCTGGAGGGAGAATAATTGGATTTATAACTTTCCCAAGGAAAGTATTAGTGCAATGTGAAATGCTATCAGTCTCGTCCAGAATTTGAACTCGTGTCACCGTGTCCATTTCCTACGACGATAACCATTACACGATTAATGGATTGAGAATTTTCGCTCAGGCTGCTAGAAAATCGAAGGTTTGACAAGCCCAAATTGGTATGAACTTGTGAATTCGACTGCCGTCCCCCAAATCATAGAGACAAATCCTGTACCACTCGAAGAGTACAAGGCCAGCTCTGCATCTGACATATCTGTGTGGTTACTCACCTTCACGACTTTTTTTTAAAACCAATTGAAGTTGCCAAATCGTAACTCTGGTCACCAAACCATTGCAAAACCTTTGACTCACCCTGCTGAAATAGAGGGAAGGTCCCATGTCATTGCAGCTAACGTGTTAGACATTGATATCTTAAGAAGCGAGTTCACATTGAAGTCGCGCTATTATGTTCATTTTAGGACTTATACATAACTATGGAGTAGGAGATAAGGTAGTCCTTTTAAAGATATTGTTATGGCAATAAATCATCCTTGACGGGTGATATGCCATTAAACAAAGAAACCAAACGAAACCTACTAAAATACTTTTAAAAGACATTCTCAAAAAGACCTTCACATCTATTTTCTAATATCCTGTTTAAATGCTTTCAAAATAGTGTTTCACAGCTTAAATTCTTAAGTATGAGTGACCCAAATTTTAACCGTACATATTTAATGTTAGAAAACGATTAACATAAGAAATTTCAGTTTGTGGAAATCAACATATATTAAAGTGACTTATGCAGTATTGACGTTTTGTCAAAGCCTCTTCTCTTATTCCTTATTTGGCTACATACTGTAAATGAAAATAGCTTCGTTCAATTCGCTGTTTGTCAGATCCTTTTATGCCTCATCGCATATGATGATATCCACAAGGAATATATTCCAGCAGCCGAGTCATTTACTTTTGCAGGACTTATTCACTGTGTTCTCTCTTGGGGAGTAAGATGATAATTTTCTTCGCACTGCCTTCAGTCCGACTTAAAACTGAATTCTCATAGCGGCAAACATTCTTGCGAGGTTATGTGTATTGTGAAACTCTGCTTTCCTTACCCTTGAACATAAGCATTAAGCATTTACTTCGTTAATATTAGATTGAAAGCTGGAATTCTATCCTCAAAATCCGTTATCCTAACTCAACAATGCAATGATCTTTAATCTCTCAGTATGATATAGATATCAATATTTTCGACCTAAATCAAGTTTGGAAATTAAGCGTAATTCGCAGACACATTTTGATTGATGATTGATCCTAAAATGAGTCAGAAGACTTTTCGATGCCCTTGACATATGTCCTTGTGCCGTGTTAAGAGGATATTTCCTTTCATTTTACTGCTACTTGGCACACAGAATGACCCATGAATAAATACAGGGGTAAGATAAACGGTTTGCAATATTTGGTTATCAGATATGCTTTATTATTGCAGTTGCTTAGAGATTGAAGCTGACGAATCACACTAGACAGTCAGATTCTTAGCTCATTTAATCATATTAAGCAACCCCTCCGCTCGAGCAGGATATGACACAAGGTCAATTCTTTAGCGGAGTTTAACAGGTTTCAATTCAGAGTTTTCCTTTTCCTAGACTAGTTTCCTCACCCAGTCTGAAGAACCTAGTCTGCCCTACCATTTACCCATTGCTGAAGGGTGAATAATTGGATTCATACCTTTCCCACGGGTATTAGTGCTATGCTAAATGCTTTCAATCTCGTCCAGGATTTGAACTCGTGTCGTCGAGTCCATTTCCTACGACGATAACCATTACACCACGGGCACCTTAGCACATCTAATACTCTCCGATTACTTCTCGTATTAGTTACTATGGATTGGGTCATGTCCCAGGATTCAACGGATTTAGGCCTTCCTGGGCTTTCCGGGCCGTCGATGTCATGACCCAATTTGAACTGGTAAAGCATAACTACCCAAATTAGAATACGTTGCATGGTAATTTGGGCGGCATTCAACTCATAGAGAGAGATTTAAAAAATGCCCAGCGTGTCAGCGCACCAACTACCATGATACTAATTTCCACAAAATGTGACTTAACAGCTTACACAGCTTCAGTGAGAAAAACGCTGCAAACTTGTACGTACGAAAATATTGTTAAATTTTAGTTTCATCCTACTACCTCGCTTCCAAGAGTTTATAAAAAAGAATAATGTTGTCCCCAGTTAATGGGATTTTATTATTTCCTCTGGAATGTTACTCAATAACAACGGATAATATACGACATTCTTCATTATCACAATCTGCACTTCTGAAACACCGTATAAAGTTTGGTTGAAAAATGAATTTACGATACTGAATTATCTGCAAATGTGTACCCGTGTTTGAATTATTATATATTTATATTTATCATTAATAAGCTCCATCTGGGACCGCCCGTGTGCGTGGCCGACGCTATCGCTTCCAACCATATGTTTTCACGTGTCACTATGGGTTTCGACGAACTATTAGCACCTCTCCGTTGGTTTAAGTCATCCCTCACTGTGCCAAGGGCGTATGAACGGGATGTGACCCAGTAGGGTGTTCAATTCTTCTAACTGACTCTAAAATATATACCGTCTCTTTTATCTAATAGGTAAAATCTTAAATCAACAAGTCGCGTATTTTACAAACCAAATTCATTTGAGTTGAAAAGGAATGAAACAGCAGATGAACTCAACGGTGGAAATCTACACTTTTATATAGAGGAGAGATAAATGTCTTTCATGGGTTGATTATAGCAGAGAACAGTTAACGAATTTTGAATTCGCTAAATAACAGAGAGTCACTTACCCTTAAAACTGATAGTTCGTAATTGACTCATTAAAAGCCTGTTGGCAGTCCTTACGCATACGAAGTGCCGGCCTAAAGGTCAACTCGTAGTCAAACAAGTCTCTGGTCTCAGCTATACTTTCTTCTCTTCTGTTCTGATCTGTCCATCGCTAAAATACCGCTTCTTATTTATATGTTCACGATTTGCAACATTTTTCTCTGTTTTCTCTTTAATAAACAACTTTTCTACTTCCTGGTAAAAAATAAATAAATACTTGGATATCAGTCGAGACTAAACAATCCAGATGGTTCTACAGTTGATACCAGCACCTTTCAAAGTCACAATCCTATTCATTTGTTAAAAGAATAATTCTTCACTTTACCTTCTCCGTCTAAACACAATTCACATCTTAATATCTTTAAACTTCCTACAACAACTCACCATTATCTTTTATCAAAAACAAATATTCTCTATCTCCACGTTTATTTGGGGATGTTCTCGTGGTGTAATGGTTAAATCGATGGACTGCGGAATAGTAGTACGCGAGTTCGTACTCCAGTCGCGCTATTACGTTCAACTTTCGGGCAAATACCCTTGGGAAAGGTATGAACACCCATATTCTCCCAGCTATGGGTTAAATAATACAACTACAGTTGTTCTAGGAGAATGGCTTTGGCATTAAATTACCTACAAAGGTTGATATGCCATTAAGCAAAGAAACCAAACCTATCTCCATGTTCCTACCTATTTTGGGTAAGGGATGATATTTCCCTGTCATCATCTGATAAAGAGTGAATACATATTCAAGAAAGGACGCGTGGAAAGGTTGAATCTCTATTATGCTGACTTTTACTCGATTTTATTTAGTTATATTCGAGTTTTATCCAGCCCTAAACATTTCACAACCCCAAATCGATTTCTATTTCACCTATGAATTCTTTCTTGTTACTCATTTAAACTAACAGATTTCTCCGCCAAGAAATCTGACATTGTCCACTGGCCCAGATTCCTAACAGCGCACAGGAGCAACAATATATTTTGTTGCACAATGCTGTGTAATTTGATAATATGTAAAACATATTCATATCCGCTTTGTTATAATCTGAAGATCGAACAAATTAACAATACCGTGCTAGTGGATGCTTCGATCAGTTTACAGCAAGTCAGAAATTCTACCTCGTTGCAGACAACAAATTCCATTCGGTTAATATTAATGCAAAATGGTTTAAAACGATGCCCCTGATTTTCGTATTCATTCTTTCATGTAGAACCACCAATTCAGCAACTTGATGAAGTTATTTGACAATCATCATGTGTTTTAGGATAAGCAATTATGTCTTGCTGATAAATCATTATTTTGGTCTTCACTCGATGCAAATTAAATCTCGACGTTGATCAAAATTTAATATATGTTTAGGATTTCGAATTGTAGTTTAGCTGGTTTGATCTCAGCTTTTTAGTTCACCTAGATCTGTTGCAGCACCCAGCCTAAAGTGCTTAGTGTATACTATTATTTACCGATCGATTCGAATGGAAAAGAGGTAAATGCATGCCATTTCCCAGGACATTAGCCTCAATAAAACGAAAATAACATCGTCCAGGACTTGAATACATCCTGCCAAACCCGTTTCCTACGCCTTACGCACCACTGGAAGCATATGATTGTCAATTCGGTCGATTCCCAATGACCACCACAGAGTTCATTATTACAAACAAAACGATTTGTTGTAAATGTGTTTATTTTTCTCATTTTCATCAGACCCAGAACACCGATTATTACTTGTACAGTGGTAGTTTCTAGGTGAAACGTTTTTTTTCAATTTCTATTTCTAGGTCATTGCACTTGTCTTATTATACTTTACGACTCATATGTTTGCAGTGACATAGAAACTAGAAAATATCTTTTTCTTTTATAGTTCTAAACCACTATATGTGGTCTATAGTTTAATATTTTTCTATCAGTTTAAATTGCAAAGTCCCAGAGAAAAACATCTCATTTCCAGGACTCTCTTCAGTATCCTGGCCGATCTCAATAATGCTGTAGTTTTGATGGTCTCCACTCGTCTGCTTATTTCCAAGTCCTCCAGTTTTTGTACGAATCCTTTGGTGACTGTTCCAAGAACACCAATTACAATTGTAATAATGGTCACATTTATTTTCAAAAGCGTTTTTAATACCCTAGCAAGGTCCTGAAACTTACCTTTATTTTCACTTTCATTCAATCCATCTCTGTAGTCTACCGGGATAAAAAATTCAGCAATTTTACTAGTTCTGGTTGCCTGACTGAGATTAGGTGATCCGTTTGTATCTCAAAATCCCTGAACAGTTTGTTTGTCTCAGATTCTGGGTTGTACATATACCATTTGTTTGTATGGTCGAATTGAAATTTATTACACAATTCCCAGTAAATCACTTTACCTCCGCAGTCATGTTTCGTTTTAGTTTTTCTTTTCTTCGCTAATTTGTTGCATACGCTTATTATTCGATTGATCGTTTTGCCTCTGTCACCACGGAACCTACATCTGCTGTTATTTTGCGTCTTCTCAATTCTTAATTTGATATGATTGGTCTTTAGGGTGTTTCTTTCGAGCTGCTATTAGAAGATATTCAGCTTCTCTCTTAAATTTTCTCTTTTATGGCCACGTCCACGTTTTCTCGTGTAAGATGTTATTTGTTAGTCTATTTCTATTATTCCCAGTGAGTTTTTCCACATTTGTAGACAATAGTCATTCGCAGGAGTTTGATTGACAGCAAGTCTCATGAAGTCAACGGGACTTTTCCACATATTCTGGCTAATCTCAGTAATACTGAAAAATGAATGGTCTCGGCTCGACCTTCCTCATTCAACTATTCCAGCCCGGTAACTAAGTCTTTGGGGACCTTCCAAGCGTTCCAATTACACTTAGTATCACCTCCACCTTCGTGTTCTTTAGCAGTGTCTATTCTCTTGTAAGGTCCAAGTAATTGTCTCCCTTTGCGTAAACTTTGATTTCCATTCTGTTGAGCGAAAAGACAGCAAATTCTACTCTTCAGCAGGGTTTTTCGCGTTGACTATCACTAAGTCTGGTCTTCTGGTCGGGATTAGATGGTATGTTTTCTTTTTTTTTTTTAATCTCAAAATGCTCGAGAAATCTGTATGTCTCGTTTTCCTGGTGGGATTCTGGTTTATGCATATACCATTTACTTGTAAGATCAAATTTAATTTTCTTTTAGAATACACAGTGGATCATCTTCCCCACTCACTCGTATCTAGTCTTGTACTTTTTTGTGCGAAAGACAGTTGCATTCACTTATTACGTGATTAATCGTTTAGTCTTTATTACCAAATAGCCTTCACTTATTTATATCTTATCCATTTTCACTTTAACATACTCGATCTTTGTAGTATTTTTTTCAGCAACTTAATATTTATTTATGTATATATT
>OY757931.1:78735023-78802523 GCA_963585895.1 Sepioteuthis lessoniana | reverse complement strand
TATCATTTCTACTTTACGTCATAATCGTATAAATAAAGGTATCGCTCCACATGTCAATTTGGATGATAGTAACTAAGGTGGAGTTGAATGGCCGCGGATCTATATAACATGTGTTGAATCATAAAGAATTATGTATAAGTTCTTCCCAAAGACCTTTCGAAATAGTTATTGCAATCATAGAAGAAGTTCAGCACACGAAATATATAGACACAGAACTTGTTTGTCAGACTGTTTGGGGGAAAATAAAAAGAAACCAGGTACAGTTGCTAAATTAAAATTAGAGACGATAAAAAATGCCGCTAATATAAAGCAGGAGATAATTATTGCAATTGATGCAGAGAGGAGAAACTGGATATAGTTTTCGACAATAACCCCAATGATTTAATTAACCAAAGGTCAGAAAAACATAGGTTGTAAGTATAAGAAAAGTCGTTTGCCTTGTCACTAAATTATGATTTTTAAATGCAATTTTTATTCTTTCTAGCAGCCTTTTAATCAATAAAATATAGTTTGATCCACCCGTTCTTGGGTCAGAATCATCCTGATGATCAAGGTTGGAGAAACTTAGGTATTTTTTCTGACTCTGATGGAATTTATTTTTCGCTCTACTTAGTGTATCGGGCAATCTTAGGTTTAGTTTAAGGGACGTTCGTGGTGCTTTTGCTTTTGTCTAGGCATTGCGTTATTGGTTGTTTGTTTTCAAGTAGCAAGTTTGTTTTAATGTTTTTAATGGAATTTTTTTCTCCGATATCAGTTTGTGTAATATATTTTATTTGCAAATTGTTCAATGTTTTTTCACACCATCAGGATGATAGAATATATATATATATATATATATATATATATATATATAAAGACTGAGAGACAGGCAACGAGACTTAGGTGATTTGAAAGTTTTCCAGTATTTTGCTACTTGCTATTTTGCAGTATGTATTTCACTTGAGCTAAATAAATTAAGCAAAGGAAGCTATCCCCTGTCGTTGGTAGTATCGCGGTAGTTAGTGCGCTTAGACTCTGTGAATTGCTTAATTCCTTGTATAATTTGAAATCTGCGCAAATCATTAAGCTAAATATTCCAATTCTGAAATGTATGTCTTAAAGGTCGAAATTCGCCATAACTCGGCATTAACGACGAAAACTATTTCTTGTGCGACGTGAAAGCGCAGTTTGTGATGGTTCCTTAACCAAATGAATCCACACAATTTTGCTCGACTTCGATGAACAGTTAACTTCATGAAGGCCTAAAATCATGAATTGAGAAGCCATTCCCCAAAGTATTGTGGCAATTCTGGCGAGTAACACTCGGACATTATAAGACAACCTCGGGATCAGATTGCTTTTGAAAGAAAAATCTCTCTTTCACCCAACTTCATGCATTAATACAATTACAGTTATAGCCAGTCGGCTGGGGTTGCAAAATGACACTGACTGCTACTCTACAGAGGGGTAAGACACTTGCCTTAGCAAATGTCATAGATATGGCATAAAAAAAATCTGATGGCGAGATTCCAGTAATGTTGGAGATTTGGGGAGTGCAGACTACCCCTTCATTGCCATCGCTCCCCGGTCTTGCCGGGAGTGGTAATACATGATAGGGTCCTATCTATGGGTCAAATAGAACTAGACTGTGTACTTATGCTAAACTGAATTGCTTGAAACAAAACTGTTTTCAGATTTAATTTACGTACTTATGCTAAATTGAATTGTTTGAAATAGAAATGTTTTGACTTAAACAATACTTATACTAAACTGAATAGTTTGAATTTGAACTGTTTGAATAAAGTGAATAGCTTGAATTAGAATCTTTTTTTAATTAAACTGTACTTACGTGAAACTGAATCGTTTGAAATAGATCTGTTTATTTGTATAAAACTTTATTTGGCATTAAATAAACTACAATAATTGATATACCATAAAACCCAAAGAAACAAGCAAACAAATAACTAACTACAGTTCATTCAAAGTGACTAACGGATTTACATTTTTCAGCAATATTAATGGTATGTAAACGCTTCATGGTTTCTCGATGCCAAGTGGTTAGGGAACGGCGTTCATTGTATATTTATATCTATAATTTTTGTGTAGTTGTTTCTAAGTTCTTTTCACGCAATTATATAACATCAAGTATTACTAAATAATCCAATTAATTTGCACAGAGTTGGATGACTTCAAGTATGTATGTCTCATACAAATTTGTATATATTTTTAAGTAGTTATATCTGTTTAATAATTGTGTTTTTTTTTTAACTCAGAGATTTCGTTTCAAGTAACTAATAATAAGGCTTAGAAAACAATTGTAGGTTGAAGTAACTCTTATTGATACAAATAATATACAATTTATGTAGGACCAAGAACTTCCATTTTGTACGAATGTTTTCTATTTTAAATTGATCTATTTGACTGATTGATGGAGCCCTAACCCTTACTACTAATCCGGCTTAAAATGAACCAAAATTTAATGTCAACAATGAGATACTCCACACTCCCCAGATCTTGACAACTTGTCTCACTATCAGATGCAGTTTAGTGTAATACCTAGGATATCTCTCTAACTTTTTTTCTTTTATTGGGGGTACCCCTCCGCAGAGAATACTATCAACTTATTCTAAGCCTTTTCAATAAGGAGGTTTCACAGATATCAGTTTAGTACAAGTAAGTCTACCTTTTTTTTATTCAGTGTAATGCTCTGGACCATTTATAATAAAGGCCAATCACTTTTAAATCAGTCACTGCACCAGAACGTCAGATTTGTGTAAGCCATATAATTTTTTTTATTTAAATCTTAATTCAGAGAAAGTAATATTAACCGTTCATTCTCAAGATACAGTCAACTATACCAATATTTCATACTTCCTCTTTGGAAGATTTCTTCGTTCTAGTATCTAATAAGTTTTTCAACGATTGCAGGGAAGGCCATAACTGCTAAATTTAGTTTTTGTGATCCAAATCAAATAACGATGTTTCGAAGAGTCGCCGTACAGTTAAAATCCACTCTAATTTTGTTATCTCCATAAATCATTTAGATTCAATCTGCTGTAATATTATACAATTTATTCTTGTATCATAGTCTGAAGAACCAAATAACCATAAATCTAGATCCAGCAATCCGCTCCACACAGGCTGCATCCTCCAACTGCTCTAACCAGTTGAGTGAAAGCCAAACCCCAATACTCGAGATTTTCCAAAAGCGAGAACATGTAGACTCTTTTTTGTTCATAACTCCGCGGAAGGATGCTGCCTTTCTATGGTGAATAATATTTTTTGCGTCATGGAATTGTGAGAAAATTCAAATTAGTCATCATAATTGTAGTTTCTGTGATCCAACCTTCTATTTCTCGCGTTAAAAGTAATATAGGTTTCAGTGTTTGTATTAGAAATATGTTAATATATTTTTCGGTTCTTTTTCCCGATTGAACACTTTAGAAAGCTGAAGAATATTTCGGCCAAAACATTGTTGCAAGTAAACCAATTTGGAGAATGTGTGGAATAGTCCAACTAAAAAGATATTGATCAAACTAAGTATACATGTGACAGCTATGTGAGTGAGAATTAGAATAGATGTAGCTCTGCAGAGGGATAAGACCTCTACATAAACGTGTTCTTGGTATGATATTACACTGCATCAGAGGGTGAGACTAATGTTCTGGAGATCTGGGGAGTATGATGTGTCCCTTCATTGTCATTACTGATAGGCCCACTCTGACTCGCAGTTGTATTACCGCTTAGGATCTCATCAATTATTGAAATAGAACCGTAAAAACTTAATCGTATTCCAATTGACCGAATGCCAAAAAAAAAAAAACTTTACGAAAAAAGTACACAAAGCATGTTTATATGAACGAATAAAAAAAAATGATTCCCTAAAAAAACTGGACTGGTTGACATGCTGTTGAACTCAATAAATACAGTCATACACCCGTGAGATATCTAGTGGACTATAATAATCATCATCATCATGACACCCAATCAGCACGGATATTCCCGACCCCCTTACGCCACCCTTCTCTATCGTTCATAGCTTCCGGTTGGTCTTCAAGGCTACATCCTGTATCGGCACGGAGCCGTTGTATGTAGGTCGTCTGCTTTTGCTCGTCTGTATAAAGGGGTCCTAAGGAGTTTGTCACCTATGAGTTCGTCCCCACTTCTCCAACAGTGTTCCGCATGTCTAGTTCGTCTAAGTTGGAAAATTTTTGTGATGAGAGGTAAGTGGCCGAACTGCTGCTGCTTTGTGGGGTGCTGACTCCAGGATTTGATCAATAATGCCCGCAGCATTCCTGTGTAATTGCCATCACGCTCTTTCTCCATACGTTTAGTTAGCATCTATGTAGTGCATCCATATAGCAATAGCGACACCACCATTGCTTGGAAAACATTGCATTTTATTTCATTGGCCAAGTCTGACTTCTATATGACAAATAGCCTATCGTTAGATATCCATGCCTTTGCTAGTAAGGTGTTGATGTTTTTCTCGGTTGATGAGACACTGCTTCCTTGGTAGGTGAACTTATCAACTAGTTTTAGAGAGCTACCGCTTAGTGTGGAGATGTTGTCTCTTTGGTTACAGCACATATATTCCGTCTTGTGTGCTTTGGCATGTAGGCTTATGTCTGCAGCTGCTCGTTCCAGACTATGAAGCAGGGTTTCGGTTTTGGTGGGCGTTTTTGCTAGAAACGCTGTGTCATTGGCATAGTCGGCGTCTGTAATTGTCTCTGCGGAGTACCTTGTGCTGCTTTTTTTTTGTTAGTCTGAAACCGTTTTCTTTCGTTTTATCAATAGACGTTCTAAGCATGTAGACCAATACCTAATTTACAATTTTGATTCAAGAATATAAGTGTTGTGGTCTTCAGATAAGACCGGTGGAAGAACAACTCAAACAACGGGTGATAGGTAAACGTTATTGTATTAGCAGAAAAAGGAAGTCATACAAAGGAAGTACTAGCCGTGCTCGGCTTGCAGTCCGTCTATCAACTATCTCGTAAGGAACGAGAAGTTGTCTCCCCCGAGCAAGCTATACTCAGAGAAATTCTTTTGGTTGGTCGAGTCTATCATTGCAGTATGGTAAGATATGTCCCCATAACAATAAGTCCAAAAGTAAAAGTGTTAACGCCAGGGTTTCTATTGTGAATTTCGGTAAACAAACATTGTTTCTGTTGCTTTGTTTTATTTTACTTTTCTGGTTATTTTTTCAGTTCCATTATTAATTTCTTCAACTAAAGGATAACGTCGATGTTAAAGAAAAAAAATAGAAGCTATCAATGTTATGTTTTGACCTTTTGACCCGGTCAAAAATGCTATTCAAGGTGATGCACCGGAAGGAAGTGACACATTCTGATGGCAGTTATGAGAGGAAATCGCGTGGGTGGAAATTGGCTGATGAAATTGGTCGAGGTAAAAAAAAAATCTCATTATACTCTCATAAGCTGACGCACCGGAAGAGAGTGACCTCTGAACTGGATGACAGTTATTTCCGCTCGATGACGATCACACAGGCCATTCCAAAGTTAGCGGAAGAGACACATCCCGGTCGCTAGAAATCGGAAGAAGTCGTGGAGGCGTGTCCATATCACTGCGTGGGAGTTTGAAGGTAATAAAAGGCCGACGAATTGAGGACAGTGGAGCTAAGACAGGCGAGTAGAGTTGAGGACAACCAGTATAGTTGGAGACGTAGAAGATGCGATGTAGCAGGAAAAACCAACACACAGGAAAGTGGACTCCAGAGTTCCGGTTGAGCAACCATGGAGAACGAAAAAAAAAAACAACGCTGACGGCCATAACTTTGGGGTCAAAATATTTCAGTTATGTTCGGTCTCCAGCTCCCTCTCACACGCAAACTTTGAACAACGCTTTCGAAACTTACAAATAAAGTGAGAGGTAAAATATTTTATAAAGAAGTCTTCCTGCAACTTTCTGCGTGCGTCGTTTATTACTGTGTCTTTATCATCGTGTGTCAGTCTTTATTATTGTGTCGTTGTGATGCTGCATATGAGAATATAACATCAACACCGAGAGTAAATTGCTGCTTCTATGAACGAAAAATTGTAGTGACATGTCAGCATATTTACAAAATTAATTTTGTGCTTCTCTTAAGCAAAAAGCCGTATCATAACTGGAAATAATCATTAAGTGCCATTGTTATTAACCGAACTTAATTAGAGATGCAATGGGTTAACAGGAAAATATATGAGTTATCAAATAAATCGAAAAATTGAGATGTGCAGAAACGATAGCGTAATAAGGATATACAGATATACGAGAATCCAGTTAGAACACATGAAAATTGATAAATGCTAGCTCTCTCTCTCTCTCTCTCTCTCTCTCTCTCTCTCACACACACACACACAGACACATATATATATCTCAATATAAATGATGTAGAACCATTTCATAAAGTCTTAAAATATGATGGTGGTCGTTAAGTAATCGCTCAAATTAAAGAATTAGAAATAAGTAACAAATTTGCCATTTTTTTTTCTTAAATTGAATGTGTTGAATGATTTTGTTTATCCATACCTTAATAGACAATTTTCAGTCTTGTCTTTAGACAATTATTTAAATTTTCGTATGTCAAATTGATGAGATTAAATATATTACGCTAATGCGAAATTAAATCCATTCATTCTGTCTGCTACATACAGAAGAAACAAGTACACATGAATACACAAGTGGGGTGTTTGCAGGAAACCTGACTCCACTAATAGAGAACCACATATAAATTATAAAAATATAAATTTGGCCAAGTTAAATTATATATATATATATATATATATACAGAAAGACGGAGAGAGAGAGAGAGAGAGAGAGAGAGAAAGAGAGAGAGATAGAGAGAGAGATTAAATTTTTCTCACATCAGGCTCGCGAGGAACGTTTTCTTTACCGGAGAGTCAGTGAGTTTAAACTCCATGAACTCTACTTTCGGCTAAAGCTTAAAGTAGCAAATCCACGATTAAATATGCATCTTCATAAAAATCACATATTCTTTTGAAAATTTCTCATAGTTTGCAATACTTAACCAGAAAGTTTAAATGATCGACGGCTGGTCATGCATTTAGCCTTTTCATTGGTTGCACGCCCATTTTAAATAGCCTGAAAACAAACATTTTTGGGGTAATAAAATATTTTTTGCAATGAACCAATTTGAAATAATACTGAGTTTACATGTGTGGGAGGAAATTCTGAAAAAAAAATTACTTTTTTCAAAAGAGTTATTTTATTGAATGACCATCGAATATATATATATATATATATATATATATATATATATATATATATATATATATCATCTTGCCGTGCCACCAGCACAGATATCCCTGACGCTCTCAGGTCACTTCTTCCTAGCGTTCATCGCCAATGGCTGGTATTCAGGGCTACATCCCGTATCCTCACAGAGCTGCTGTATGTATATTTGACCTGGTCGTCCTGCTTTTGCTCGGCCATATATGAGGTCCATAGGAGTACAACACTTATGAGCTCGTTCCTGCTTCTCCGGCGGTGTCCTGTGTGTCTGTTTCGTCTAACTTGGATAGTTTTCGTGATGGGATGCAGGTGGCCGTATAGTTGGTGCCTTGTGGTGTGTTACCACCAGGACTTGTTCAATATTGCTCGCAACATTCTTGTGTAATTGCCGTCAAGCTTCTTCTCCAGCCGTTTTGTTTGCGTCCAAGGGGTGCATCCATACAGCAGTATCAGCACGACCGCTGCCTGGAAAAAACTGCGTTTCATTTTATCGGTCAGGTCTGATTTCCATATGATCGATAGCTTATTGATAGCTGTCCACGCTTTCGTTAGCCGTGTGTCGATGTCTTTTTCGGTTGATGAGACACTACTTCCTTGGTAGGTGAATCTGTACACCATTTTCAGAGAGGTTCCATCTTGTGTGGAAATCTAGCACATACATTCCGTTTCGTGTGCATTGACATGGAGGCCAATGCCTGCGGCGGCTTGTTCCAAACTATGCAGGAGCGTTTCGGCTTGGTTGGGCGTATTTGCCAGAATTGCTATCTCATCGGCGTAGTCGGCGTCGGTAATTGTTTTTCCGGGCTACCTTCTGCCTCTTTTCTTTTCAGCTTTGTAAGGGGGTACCTGTGGTGTAATGGTTATCGTCTTAGGAAATTGACACGGTGATACGAGTTCAAATCCTGGACAAGACAGATTGCATTTCACATAGCACCTTTCGGAAAGGTATGAATCCAATTATTCTCCCTCCAGCTATGGGTAAATAGTAGGGCAGACTGTGTTCTTCAGCCTTGGTGAGGCAACTAGTCTAAGAGAAGGAAAATTCTGAATTCAAACCAGTTAAACTCCGCTTAAAAATAGACCTTGTGTCATATCCTGCCCGGACGGAGGGGTTGGTAAAGATAGATAGATAGATAGATAGATAGATAGATGCACAGTTAAATCACTCGATGTATTGCTTTGTAATACCAATAATTCAATGTGTTCCAGTATTTTTATGTTACATTCATAATTTTATTTGCGCTCAGTTTGTTGCAAACAGGATTATATAACACAAACCATTTAATTCAAAATCAGTCTGTTATTTGCACACAGTTAAATTCTTAAACATTTGACTCATAGATAGGTACTTTCAATCCGGGTCAGAGTGGTACTGGGATGAGTGACAATAAATGGGTACTGTACATTCCCTAGATTTCCAGGATTGAAACTTCATAATTTAGAGCAGTAATTCCCAATGTACAGTGCATGCACCATCGGTGAGGTATACAATATTGGTAGGGCTTCTTTAAAGACCAAGTAAAAGGGCTTTTATGTTTACTTCCCATGAAGTGCAGTAAAATTGTGTATATGTCATCATCATCATCATATCGTGCTGGCAGCACGGATATCCCTGACCCTCTCTCGCCACTCCTCCCTATCGTTCATCGCCCTAGGCAGGTCTTCAGGACAACAACCTGTATCCTAAACATAGCTGCTGAATGTACGTTCGTGCTGGTCGTCCTGCTTTTGCGCGGCCATGTGTGGGGATCCATAAGAGTACATCTCTTATGAGTTCATCTCTGCTTCTCCAGCAATGTCCTGCATGTCTGGTTCGCCTAACTTGAATAGATTTCGTGATAGAGGGCAGGTGGCCGTACAGTTGGTGTCTTGTGGGGTGTTGCTGCCAGGACTTGTTCAGGATTGCACGCAGCATTCTTGTGTAATTGCCATCTAGCTTCTTTTCCAGTCGTTTTGTTAGCGTCCATGTAGTGCATCCATATAGCAGTATCGATGTGACCGCTGCCTGGAAGAAACTGCGTTTCATTTTATCGGTTAGGTCTGATTCCCATATAGTCGATAGCCTATTGATAGCTGTCCATGCGTTCGTTATCCTCGTTTCGATGTCCTTTTCGGTTGATTCGACGCTGCTTCCTAGGTACGTGAATTTGTCTACTAGTTTAAGAGGGGTTCCTTTTAGAGTGGAGATGTCCCCCGTTTGGTTATAGCACATATATTCTGTTTTGTGTGCATTAACATGGAGGCCTATGCTTGCTGCTGCTCGTTCCAAACTATGCAGAAGTGTTTCGGCTTGGTTAGGTGTATTTGCCAGTATCGCTATGTCATCGGCGTAGTCGGCGTCGGTAATTGTTGTTGCAGGGTATCTTCTGCTTCTTTTCTTCGTCAGTTCGAAGCCATTCTCTTTGATTTTGTCAATCGATGTTCTAAGTACGTAGTCTAGACAAATGATAAAGAGATACGGAGCCAGCGTGTCCCCTTGTAGTACTCCTGCTACAATGTCGAAGTATTCTGTGTCTCCATCTGGTGATCGTACTTTTACTTTAGTGTTTCTATAGATAATCGTTATTGCTGCTACGGTTTCTTTAGGTATGCCGTACGCTAGTAGGATTTGTTCCATCTTTCCTCTGTGAATGGAGTCGAAAGCCTTGGTAAAGTCGACAAATATTAATGTCGCTTGTAGGTTCTTTGCCCGTACACCTTCAAGGATTCTGCGGATGGTTTATATTTGTGAGGTCGTGGATCTATTTCTTCGGAAGCCATTTTGGTTTTTTCTAAGTATGTTGTTGATTTTGGGTTCTATTCGGTTTCGTAGTAGGGCATTGTAGTTTTTTTGTTTTTTTTTTGTGTATATGTAAGAATGAAATATTAAAGAGGAGTATCAGAATTTTTAATAATACCAATGTGAAGCATATCCCAAAATCGGTTGGTGACCTCTGGCTTAGTGTCATATACCGGGCACTCATTGGTGTATGTGTGGGGGGATTCCTATCCCTCTGCTGAGATTTTTGTGTTTATTGGCATTTTATAAATGTATCTTCGGTATTTGCATATTCTTTAAACTAATTTGACCTCTTATTTCCATCTCCTATTGTTTGGTACATCCGATGGAATTTTGAATTTGAGTGACTTGATGTTGAAGGAAACATTCTTCTTCATCACTTAAGTTTCCGCTTTTTATTCTATTTTCTTTATTTTGTTATTCAGTATTTGTTAGATGTCTTTTTTTATCTTCTTTTTTTTTTTTGAAGATAACAACATAATACATGTTTGTAAATAAAGAAAACAGATATTTAGTAAGCAATCAGATCGTTCTGTTTTTTCTTATGAGAAAAAAAATTAATTACGTTTACAGTCAGAAAAATGTATTAAAGAGGGAACAAACATCAAGCGGAAGTTTAGACATTAGAGATAATGTAGGGCTTTCAAATCATGGTAAAGGTCACATAATTATTTTCTTCTCTTTTTTCTACAATTACTAAAAGAGAAGAAAATGTTTTTCATGTAAAAAAGGTCAGGTCTATTTCCTGGTTTGTAAAACAAGCTACTTTTTGCACTCAAACGAAAACAATTATTTAAAACTGGATTATTGCTTTTTAAACTGTTGCTTTGTCAGAGATTTTCTTTGGATGCACCTCTTCATTTACACGAAATGGACAGAGAATAAGTAAATAGACACTACACAACAAAAAAAGTGGTTATACGCTCACTTAACTCCCATCTTTAAAACAATCCAAGAAAGACGAGAAGATGTCATGAAAACTTCTGGTGAAGAAAGAAAGAACTCATAAGCGATGTCCTCACATAGACTACTTCACATAGACACACCAGTGTTGTTGGAATAGCAAAAACTAAAATATATCAATTCTGTATGAACACTTGATCCCGTTTAGAGGACTTATCCAGAGCAATAGCAAATAGTAACGGGTAGTGAAAGAGAGTCAAGGTAATCCATGTTGTCAGCATGCCTTGATGATGATGATGATGATGATGATGATTACTTTTTTTAAGAAATCATTAATAGTCAGAAAATAAGTTTTTGCCTCATTACTTGGTGATGAGATTCTATTTTCTAACCAGAAACACCTCAATGATCATTCTTAAATAGAATAGAAAATGATAATTGACAATACCTTCGGAAATTTAGTTGTTGATTTATTTTTTCTTCTGGGGCAAAACGATTGTCACAACATATAAATTTTTGAACTAAACTTAAAGCTCCTTTTCTTTCTTTCTTTCTTTCTTTACAAGAATCATTTCTTTTCAGTTTAACTGATAACCACTGTTAGAAGATTTTTTTTTACATCTACGCATGAAATGTTAGTCTCAGAACAGTGAAGAAGACTTAAGAAGCAATAATCATCTCACGTTATTCACATGTATATCGTTTTTCTTTCACTCTTTTATATATATATATATATATATATATATATATATATATAGTTTTGAAACAGAAGTCCACAAACAGTAATATAATGCTAGGAGCTTTCTTATTTTTTCGTTTCAAAAGGTATTACATCTCATTGTAATATTGCCCTGATGATGGTTTAATATAAAATAAAAACGGAATGTTTAAGTTTCACAAAATATTAAGCTATGAATAAAATCAACCAATGAATACCTTGTTATTTTTTTATCATTCATTTATGTAGTGATACAAGGTTTAGAAGGGCTAAGCATACCGATGGAAGTTTTGGTTATTTTGCTGTCTGAAAAACATATAGATGTTGGGATCTATTAAACATCAAAACAGAGAAATTAGGATGCCTTGTTTGGAAAAACAATGAATCCAAATTTTCTTCCTCCAGTTATGGGTAAATAGTAGGGCAGACTGGCTTCTTTAGTCTTGGTGTGGCAAACAGTCTAGAAGAAGAAACACTTTGAAATGAAGACTGTTCAATTTCGCTAAAAAATTGACTTTGTGTCACATTCTTCCCGTGCGGAGGGATTGGTTTATATATATATCAAATGAAACTCCCGATCATTGGCAGAATGCAACTCAGGGTCAATTTTTAAATGGAACTAATCTGTACGAATATCTTTATGTATCGAGACGCTCGTGATATACCATTAATCGTCGTATAAAATAGACACGCCGACTAAAGTTAAAACGTTTGATGAGATTGTTTACTCCATACATAGATTTGATGTTCTTTTGGAAAGCTATGTATCCATGTGTTCTCCCTCTAGCTATGCGTTAATAGTTGGTCAACCAGGAATCTCTAACCTTGACATTGCAACTCAGCTAGTTGAAGGAAATCTCTGAATTCAAACCAACTAAAGTCCACTTAAAAACTCTACTTTATATCATTCTGTTCGTATTTGAGGGATCAGTTAAATAAACAAACACAATAAATATGTGGAAGTATGTGTGTGCTTATACGACTGTGTTTGTGAAAATACGTGGGTGGTAATCTAAACACTTTATGTATATGTCCGTCTTCAAGTACTTCTTTTGAAGTCATTCAATTAGAATACGATTCTATTACCGAAAAAGGCGCTGACATCTGTGTTCTGTATGTTACAAAATAGACGTCATAAAAGTTGCCTTAATGTCGACAAATTTAAATCATTTCTGCTTCATTAAACCCAATTCAAATCCTGTTTGATGTTTGCAGCTTAAATGTTCTCCGATTTACACAAAACTATATTTCCCACTCGTACTTTACAACAAATAAAACCTCATTTAAGCCATGGAATATTTTTACATTCTGTTTATTGTTTATAGTCAACTCTTAAACTAATGTAAACAAAAGGAGTGAGGACTCTCATCAAGAAATTTCTCCCTCACTCCACATGATGCGTTAAATATGATTAATAATAAAATTAATGTTTGTAATATTATAAGCGAATGATGACCGGGCCTTTATTTGACAGAGTTCAATATCTCTTCTACTGTCCTATGTTAACATGATAAGTTTGATCTAGAGCATCGGTACTTAGTCAGCAAGAGTTAACTGGTGCTGGAAGAGTTTCTTATCAAATGTGAAAGTAGAGGGTAGATGTTTTGTGAACCCCATTATATGTACGACGTGATTTCGCTATTCTCTCACAGTTTTCCTGTCTGACAGCTTAGTACAATCGAGATTTTACTAAGGATAATAAAGAACTTTATTCATGGTGTTCATTGCATATTCATTCCTGCTTTAATGGCTCAGAGACTGCAAGGAAAAGAAAAGACCAACAAAAATTCATAACACTTAAATGATAAGTTATATTTTGCATTCTTTATCCCTAAAACGATGACTAGCATACACCGACTGTGCAGTTTACCGATGATAACGCTACAACCATTCAGCTGCATAATACACCAAAGATATACATACAAATGACAATACAACATGAAGAATATCCTGTATTTTTTCTCAAAATTCTCGGAGAATATGCAGCGAGATTGGTTCTAAAGAACGTTGACAAATGGGTTGAAAATCGAATGTGCCTAAGTCTAATTATATATATCAAGAAGATATAATAGACACGAAACAGCAAAAAAAAATCCCTCTAACTTTATTCAACAAACCCTTCATATTTGAGGAATGTTTGCTAAGTCTCCAAATATATGTTACCTTCTTAAACTGGATAATTCTCAAGTCTGGCCGTCCCTCCCTCTTAATAAACAGATTATGTGAATGAGTTTTTCACCTCTCGTCGTCTGTCACGTTCGTCAAAGCCGACTATTGAGGTCGGTGATGAGAATAAGGCCTTCCAATTACGATAACCATCCATAAATGCAAATAAAAATGGAACTAATTATCTTCTTGGGTGAAAAATTCTTTCGAAACTTTACAATTTTCGGTATTAATGTCAGCATGGGTTTTGCTGTTTCTGTTGCAAAGCAAAAAAGGTTAAAGAGTTTCCGAAAATGTAGACATATTTTGAGTGTTTAAAGTTCCTTGTTAAGATGTCTGCTTGTTGTGTTCTCAGAGGAAAGATATGTGATGTTCATGAAAATCCTCGGCGAGTTGTTCCTGTGTTTATTACTTTAAATAAAATGAGAAAAGTGATCAACAAAAATGTGAAACACTGTGATTGTAGGTGGATATATATGTATATAATCCTTCTGCATAATCATTATGAGATTCAAGGTCAATTTCTGAACGGAGTTTGATAGGTGTGAATTCAGTGTTTTTATTCTCCTCGACCAGTTGGCGTATCAAATTTAAACAGCCCTGTCCGCCATGATATTTACCCAAGTTTGGAGCAAAAATGGGTTATATATATATATATATATATATATATATATATATATATATATATATATATATATATATATATATATTGATTTACTCTCGCTTTATCTTTTTTAAGTATTCGCTTTTTAAGAAAAGAAAGAATCATAGTTTTGCAAGAATGTGTATGTATATGTGTGGGGGGTGCGTGTGTGTGTGTGTGTTGGAGAGAGAGAGAGAGAGACAGACAGAGAGACAGAGATAGACATGGAGGGAGGGATAGCTTTTAGAAGTATATACCCAAACCCAACGCCATTTGCTGAATGGGACTAAAGGTAATTTTTTAAACAGGAAACACCTGATTTGATTTCAGAGTTTTATTTCAACTCAAAATATTGCCTTACTTAGTCGACAGAAAGCTGTCTCTCCAACTATTTACTCAGTTGGTTAAGAGAATTAGCGAGAAGTAGAAGGCAGAGACTCATCTAGAATTCGAATTCAGCTCACTGATTACATTTCCCTACCCCATAACGATTATACTAGGTGCGTGCATGCGTCTTGATGTTTTGTGTGAGTAAAGGCACGAACATAAGTATATTTTTAATTAAAAAAATATACTAATGCCTTACAATTGTAACATATAATAATTAATTTAATTACAGGAGGGATCTATGAAAATAATGTACCCCAAGTTATTTACACAGAAAATATCACAAGTAGAAGAGCTGACAGTTTTTATGCCTTCCAACGTCATTTGAAGATTACCCATCAGTGCCATAGCAGTAATCTTTGAACAGGCTTTTTATGGAAAACATCCACTTATTGCGAACACCACCAAATGGGCGAGCGTTGCACAAGGTCTTTTTAAAGTGGATTTGAACGCAGGACCGTAGCTCAGATACGCCTGGTGTTCCCCAAAAATGTCTCGGGCCCCGTCGACATTTCCCCAAAAAGGGACTTCTCAAGCGCAAGGTAATAAATCTAGACCCCTGATGAGGGTTAGAGCATGAGGTATGGCCCCCTTAAGGCTTAAGGTCTTAGCACGCATGATATGAATCTCGGCTTCCTAGAATGTATGTTAGACGTCCTCAACCGATTGCCCCCTGAGCCGAGACACACCCGACCTGATCCGTGTACCGGTGAACATGGCCGGCCGAAGTGTGTCCGAGCCAAAGGGCCAGAAAATGTTGCATTTCACACACCACTTCATGAAGAACAAGTGACAATTCGTCTAAATTTTCTTCTTTGAGCCTTCCATATTTTCTCGCCCGGAGACTATTACAAAATACCCTTGGAAAATCTCACTCATCCAGGGCAGAGAGTACATTCCATCCAGTTCTAAGTAAAATTATCAATTCATTCATAAATAGATGGTTATCTTTTCTTAAAAGCAATTTTCTTTATTTTAATTTTCTTTTTCCCGGCTTAATTTACTCTGATTCTTTTGCTATAATAAACAGAGTTCAAATTTTTTTTTCATTGTCGGAAATTTTCTGAAAACTGACCATTAAATCTGATTTGTGAGTTCTACTGTTGGGAAAAAAATAAAAGCGTTTACCTCAGACTAAAGAACACTTGTTGTAAAGATAAATACGGTCTGTCTGATCACTAGCAGCGACACGTTCACATGAAAATGTAACAAACTTTCTGAAAAGGTTCATAACAGAAGAAACAAATTATAAACAAACATTCCTGTAGCTATTTCTCTGTAACAACCAAAAATACGTTAATTAGTTTGGACTATTGATATAACTTAGATTTGGGCATACCGTACAAAATATGGTGAGGGATGTGGATAAAAAAATAAACTGAACATGAAATGGTGAAAATCTCTCTCTCTCTTTCTCTCTCTCTCTCTCTCTCTCTCTCTCTCTCTTTATATATATATATATATATATATATATATATATATATATATATATATTGATGGAGAGAGAGAGAAAGAGATATTTATTTTCACCATCTCATGTTCAGTATATTTTTGTTTTTTATTCGAACAAAAAATTTCCAAATAATTCGATATCAATCAATCAATAAGTAAATATCCTTATTTTCTTGTCAACATAAAACTATTTTTTTTGTCTGTCTTTTGTATTTCTACTTTAATTAACTTTTATTTCCCGGTCGTATTTTTCTCTAAAACTGAATAAATAAATACATAAAATGGCAGAAAACTATGAAAAATTGGCTAACTATTTTGTGATACTTCAAGCGATGTACTCAAACAATTCTCTCAATTGGGCATCAAAGCCATATCCCGCTATGTTTTCTCTATGTTCATACCTTTTGTAAGAGCCGATTATTTCATTTTTAAGGGATTCATTTTCTGATATGATTGGATTATCCGTATGGATAACTTGTTATAGATTTATTTGATTAATTTGCCGCCAGTATTATAAAGAAACACAACGATAGATTTGAAAATATACTGACGAAGGTGTTTTTATATCCAATGATAGAATAGAGTGGATAAAGAGAAAATATTAAAGATAATGAGGGTCGGTGTAATTGAAAAGAAGTAGGAAATATATGCAGATATAAAAATAAAAGAAAGAATCACGTTAAAAAGAGGAAATCAATAGAAGAAAAGAGGAATAATGAAGTAGAAGATATAATAAAGGAAAAGACATAATCAAAAACATATCGAAATCAAAAATGAAACCAATCTAAAAGAAAGAAAGAAAGAAAGAAAGAAAGAAAGAAAGAAAACTAATTGAAAAGAAGGAATGGTAAAATAGCAGAGAAAATAAAAATAAATCTTGAATCAAAATATAGGTGGCTGATCAAATCGGAAAGAAAGAAAGAAAGAAAGAAAGAAGACTTTTATTAACAATAAATATATAGGTTGTGTGTGGGGCAAAAAAAAAGGATCAATGTGATAAGGGATTTATGAATCTTTTTTTTAAAAAAGCATAAACATGAAGACATTATATAACTGAATAAACCATTAATGAATGCCCCCCCCAAAAAAAAGGAAAAAAATTATTAACATGAGAATATTTTCATGAACAAAAAAGAAATCAGTTGTCATATCACAAAGAAAAAGATAAACAAGTAACGGTAAAAGAAAGAAAGAAAGAAAGAAAGAAAGAAAGAAAGAAAGAAAGAACTGTAGGAAAAAAGAAAAGTAATTAAAGTAAAAAAAAGCGAGGAACATGAAGAAAAAAGGAAAGAAAGTCAAAAGAAAAATGAAAGAAACCAAAAAGAAGGAAACATTGAAAAGAAAAATAAATAAGTAAATAAGTAAATGAATATAGAAAGAAAGAAAGAAAGAAAGAAAGAAAGAACGGAAAGAAAAAAGAAGTAAAGTAAAAAGAAAGAAACCTGATGAAAGATAAAGAGAAATTGTAAAAAAAAAAACATAAAAAAGAAAGAAATATTGTTAGAAACAATAAAATAAATAAATAAATAAATAAATAAATAAAGAAAGAAAGAAAGAAAGAAAGGACTGTAGGCAAAAAAGAAAAGAGATGTAAAGTAAAAAAAGAGAGGAACACGAAGAAAAAACCAAAGAAAGTAAAAAAAAAAAAATGAAAGAAAGAAAAAAGAAAGAAACATTGATAGAAAGAAAAAGGAACAAGTGAATAAATAAATGAATAAATAAATAAAGAAAGAAAGAAAGAAAGAACTGAAGGAAAAAGAAAAGGAAGTAAAGTAAAAAAAGCGAGGACCTCGAAGAAAAAGGAAAGAAAGTAAAAAAAAATAAAATGAAAGAAACAAAAAAGAAGGAAACATTGAAAAGAAAAATAAATAAGTAAATAAGTGAATAAATAAATAAATAAATAAATAAATAAAGAAAGAAAGAAAGAAAGAAAGAACGGAAAGCAAAAAGAAAAAGAAGTAAAATAGAAAGAAAGGAACATGATGAAAGAAAAAGAAAAATCGCAAAAAGAAAAAAAAAACATAAAAAAAGAAAGAAACATTGTTAGAAACAATAAAATAAAAAAAATCAAAGAAAGAAAGAAAAAAAAGGAAGAAGAAAAGAAAATATTGAAACTAAAGAGCCAAAGAAATTACGAAAATGAACAGCTTAAATAAAACAAGAAGAAAAGTACAAAATGAGAGAAGAAATCTGAAAGAAAATATAAATAGCATAAAAGAAAATGAAAAAGAAGAAAATGAAAAAGAAGAAAATGAAAAAGAAGAAAATGAAAAAGAAGAAAATGAAAAAAAAATGGCTGAGTTAAGATAATCAAATTCATAGGAAAATATTCCATAATTTATACATACATAAAATAAATGTAAAAAAACGAGAAATTGACAAAACCAAATAAAAAAGAAAGTTAGAAATATTTTAATGAAACACTGAAATAGTCCTCACAAAAACAGAGAGTAAGTCTCCATGTTCAAATAGAAACAATGTCTAATTAAAAGAATAGAAGATAAAATTCTAAATAAGGAAATATTTTTAAAAGAGTTTTAACTATAAGTTTGACAAAAAAGTAATATCTCATCGATATGATTTCTTGAAATAGTGAACATAGAAAATGTTTGTCAGTTTTGTTTGGTAAGATGTAAAGTCCAGTGAACACATGTCTCGTGACAGTTCACTTTGTAACAACTTTACCTTCATTAATAATGAATACAATGATAAATCAAAAGCCTCCGTCGTATAAAACCAATATATAGTCAGACCAGTCGGCTGGGCTCTAGAATACACTGAATGCATCTTTGCAAAAATGTAAAAAAAAAAAATGCCTTAAACACGTATCCTGGATATGACATAATAATATCTAATGGTGAGGTTCCTGTAAGCTGGAACTTTGGGGAATGCGGAGTACTCCTTCATTGCCGTTGTTCCCGGGTCCACTGTTAGCAGGACTGGTAGCACCCTACTGGTCTTATCTATGAGTAAAATAAAACAGTTTGAAATTTAAACAAAGTGCAAACAAATGGCTTCTGTTAAATCGAATTGTTAGAAAGAGAACTGCTTTATCATTTAACAATGTTTAACCAAATGACTGAAGTTTACTTAAATTGTTAGTTATACGTAACAATACCTGGGTCAAATAGAACTGTTTGATCATTTAACTCTGTGTATCTACAAAATGCGTTTACAAATCATATATTTAATATATATGTAAAACATGATTTGGTATTACATAACCAACAATGTTTGATATGCCATAAAAGTAAACTAAGCCAAAAGCCAATATATAGTGACCATTGTATGAATGTAAGAAAATGGACTCCTCGAATCAGTTAAATGATGCAAAATAGACAGTTGAATAGTATTTATAATAAGAATAGCCGAATATTGACTTATTACCTGCAAGTAATGAGGTAGCGCTTGTAGTCATACAGTTTTCATCGTAAGAAATGGGCACGCCATAGCCATTCACATCCAGTATGAGGAGAAGAAGTCAACACAATATAAAGTCAACACAATATAAAAATTGACCATGTTTTTTAGAGTGATCGTGAAAATGTATGTGCAAATACACACAAACAAATATTTAAAAAAAAGAAGTTCTCTTCACTTTAAAGATCATGGCGTGATATATACGTAAGATCCACAGGGGTGCATGTATATGACACGTCTGAATACGTGCCAGACATGTTGATAACAAACTCACCTGCAGATTCACAACGTGAATCTGTTAGTCATTGATTTTGTCTTCAGTTTTATGCTGAGTCGTGAGTTTATAGGCTCATTTTAAACATTATCTCGCTTTGCACATAGAAAATATTATAATAATGCTCTGCATTTCTGTCAATAGAGGACTCTAAATATTTGACTGATTTTGCGTATATTTTGCATTCTAATGGTATATATATATATATATATATATATATATATTGTCATCCACAGACATTCTGTTTCGTTCTATCATATCTCTTCAGTGTGGGTAGACACGTAGGATGCTCGAAGCCGGGATCGAAACCCGTCCAACTTTACGTTAGACTTTACGATCAACAAACGTACCACGTTGGCTAAGGGGATTTTAAAGGTATTTATGTAGCAACATCAGAAGCAGCGTCCGTTTGTTTACATTTTTATACCCTATCGGTTACCAGAGTGCTCAATTCTTTCGAAGAGCTTTGCATTATGCGAGCGGCGGCCGACAATTCCTTCGCCAGAGAGCTCAACCCCCATGGGGGAGCGTATATATTGTCATCCACAGACATTTCAATCATACATCCTAGATGCATCAAGGTAGGTCTTCAGTGATGCACTGCCTTCATCGCCGATTTCGTGGGGTTTTTTTTGCATCATATCGGCTCCGACAGCAACCCCGGCATGACTCTGGAAGAGCCAAACCGCCTCCTTGATCGCGACGTGCTACGCTCGTGCCTCCACCAAAGCAAAAAATAATAAGGCCGGACTTCGGCCGTTCTTATAGACATCTGTCATTCAGTAACAGCCAATGAAAAACGGGGCATTCCACACTCCTGTTTCGTTCTATCAGAACTCTTCAGTGTGGTTAGACACGTAGGACGCTCGAAGCCGGGATCGAAACCCATGCAACTTTGCGTTATTCATTAGAGGTCATTAATTTCCATTTAAGTTATTTATAGTAGATAATTTTCACTCCCTAATCAATTTATTCTTTATTCATTTTTTTTTTATTTATCTCCTACATTTGGGTTTAAGAGTTTGTTTGCCATTAAATAAAATGTCTAAAACGAAACTGAGTTCAAAAATTGATACATCTAGATACAGGAATTGAATGTCAGTTGTCAACCTGACAAGAAAAACAAATTGTCTGGTCTTTACGTAATTAAAAAAGAAAGCAAAACAAACATGGGTTAGGAAGTTAATAGAGACCAGAATTTTTGGGGTTTTTCTAAATCTTAATGAGAACTTTCTCATTATTTCTTTGTTTGAAGATACCCACGCAGAGAGACAGACGGACAGACAAACAGATAGACAGAGAGATAGATAGACAGACAAAAAGTGATTCAAGGGATAAGTTTTGCCAAAAGTGATGTAAGAAATGCGAATATTTCTATTGCAATATTCAGTTTTAGAAAATTTCTAGTTATCTCAACTTAAGGTTATCGTCTTAGAAAAAGTTTCAGTGAATGAATCTAAAAAAGTTTTTTTTAAAGAATTATATATATATATATATAGGATGTTTTGTTTTTTTTCTCTTTCATTTCATTAATATTTAATTTCAACGTGATGAAGAATATATTGAGGAATTGACTTTATATATAAAATGAATACTGGATGAAATCATTTAGGATATGCCATTTTTTGCACATGTGTGTGTGTGTGTATTTTGTACAATATATATTTATATATTCTAAAATAGATACACACAAGGTTTTTGCACTATATATATATATATATATTAAATCGCGTGTCGGGACTATCCTACAACAGTTTCGCCTAAAACGCCTAGGTACCATGACGAGCCGTTTTAGGCGAAACTGTTGTAGGATACTCCCGACTCACGATTTAATTTTTGTAATTGGCTCTATTTAGTATAGAGCACTTTTTGTAATTGTAGCATTGCAGCATTTTTCGGTGGGTTTTTATTCTTTTGACCAACTGATTGCATATCTCTTGATTTTTTTCAACTAGTGTGACGAAGTTGGCCTTTTCTTTTTTTTCTCCCGATATTTTTTTTCTTTTTTCCCCAGGCAGTGATTCGAGATTTGTTATCTCTGAATTCTGGGTGGTTTCTTTTTTTTTCTGTGTACAGTGAATGCTGGTAGATAGTAAATTAGTAATGTATATATATATATATATATATATATGCATTTTTGGAATTTTTTTTGTAGAATATATATATGTATTTTTTGAATATATACTCGTATTTCGTAGAATATATATATATATATATATATATATATATATATATATATATATATATATTGTAGAACACATACTGATTTTGAAAAAAATGCATGAAAGTGAGAAAATACAGTATTCGGTATCCTTAAAAAAATGAATAATACTTAAAAGGAAATGCATCTGAAATACATTTGAAATAAAATATTTAAAATGGGAAGATGATATTTTCCCTCGGAATTGTCCGAAGAAGATGATTGCTGAATATTCTTGTATGCTGACTGATTAGACCTATCGTAAAGGGAACACTGGAAATCCTGTAGTTGATACAGCTATTAATCAACTTTTCTGCTTGTCATTTAGTTCTAAATATGAATACATGTTGGGTTATATACGTGCAACACAGACTTATGCAGCCCACCTGCACTTGTTTTGTGGTAGGTCGATTATCTGAGCTGAAAAGTACCTTGTGTGTATCCAAGCATGATGCTATCTTGGAAGAGTTAGGGATCATCTGAAATGAAGGATCAATCAATATATATGTTTATATGTATTTATGAAGACAATTCAATAAATAAGGAGGATTTCAAAAATAGAAATATACATTTTTTACAGAATTTTTTTCTGTAAATATAAACCTTACTTTGTTTTGGATTGATATATATCAAGTTATATCTTAATCTAGCAAAATATATAGGTCTTGGGGCTATTTAAATGACGGCAGGTTAAAACCCAATTAACAATGTTTGAATGGAGATCTTTCATCAAATATTTGGCGATTAAGAATATAAATTATGTGAAATTAACAAAAAAGGGGTGATATGTACAGAGAAGCATGTTTTCATTAAAAAAAAGTATTAAAATGGGTTAAATATGTATATATTTTTTTTAATATTACGAGAGAGAGTTGAAAAAGAGGAGCATAAAATGCAAACTCACTGTCCCTCTGGTAAAAACAAAAAAAAAAAATAATCTAGGCGCAGCGATTAATAAAGAAATCCATGCTCTCAATCTTCTCATACAACACTCATTTTTTAAAAAGTTGCAACTGTAAACAATGTTTCCTAATGCCAAATCCTTAAAACAAGTTCACCTTATTTATTGAAAGAAAAATCTATGTATGTATATTTGTATGTATCAGTCGATCAGCCTCCCTGTCTGTTTGGCGCTGTCTACCAATTTCAACGTGTTTATAGCATTGAATCTATCTTCCAGAATAAATCATGTGTAATCACGTACTTCTTTCTGTCTGCTTTGATTCTCCTTTTGTGTTTTGCACATTTCATTCCCGCTTTGAAATGTTCTCTTCTTCAATGCTAGCAAACAATTTTTACGAGTCTAAAATCATCGTTAATTTGGTTAGGTTTTTCAATCGAGTGACAGGTACGCCAATCTTTTGATGAACGTCTACACAAACAGTTGTGGGCTGAATAACTTTTATAAATGCAATATTCTCCAGCTCGAATGTTCGCGCGGGTTGGATTGCAGGATTGGTTGATGGAGTCTATTTGATTGGAACACAGAATCAAATTGGGAAAATACGAGATAAGTATATAATTGAATCAATCCAAAGGTAAGTACAATTAAAAGAAAAAAAAAACAAGCAAAAAAAAAAATGAATAATGAAAGAAAGATTGGTGTGATAGTTTTACAAAGAACTTGAAAGTGAATATGAATTACAATGTACTAGAAAAGCCTATGAAGAAGAGAAAGAAAATAATGAAGATAAGGGAAGAAAGAAAATATTCAATGTAAAGCAATGGCTAAGAAAAAAACATTTAAGGAAGAATAAGATTGTAAAAAGTGGAAAACATTAAAAAAGAAGTAGCTATAATGAGAAAGCGAAAATAAATAAATAAACACCAGGTGGATTGTGTTAAAAAAACGCAATAAGAGAGAAAAATATTATATCAATCCTATTTACCCAACCCCTCCGCTCGGGCAGGATATGACACAAGGTCAAGTTTTAAGCGAAGTTTAACAGGTTGGAATTCAGAGTTTTTCATTCTCCTAGACTAATTGTCTAACCAAGGCTGAAAAACCTAGTCTGTCCTACTATTTAACCATTGATGGAGGGAGAATAATTGGATTCATACCTTTCCCAAGGGTATTAGTGCTATGTGGAATGCAATGAGTCTTGTCCAAGATTTGAACTCGTGTTGCCGTGTCCATTTTCTACGACGATAACGATTACACCACGGGCACCTCAAAAAAATATTACATCAATGGAAAGAAAAAAAGAAAGGGATGAAGTGTTTTGTTAAGGTTTGGTTTAGTTTGTTTCTTTGTTTAATGTCATATCAACTCTTTTTAGGTTATTTAATGCCAAAGCCATTCTCCAAGAAGAACAGCAGTGGTACTATTTAACCCATAGCTGGGAGGATAAGGGGGTTCATACCTTTCCCAAGGTTTGGTTTCTTTGTTTAATAGCATATCAACTCTTTTTAGGTTATTTAATGCCAAAGTCATTCTACTAGAAGAACAGTAGTGGTACTATTTAACCCATAGCTGGGAGGATAAGGGGGTTCATACCTTTCCCAAGGGTATTTTCGTGAAAGTGAACGTAATAGCATGACTGGAGTACGAACTCGGGTACTACGATTCTGCAGTCCAACGCTTTAACCATTACATCGCGAGGACACCCCCGAAGTGTTTTGTGGTAAATTAAAGAATGGAAAAATACTTAACTAAACGAAAAATGAAATAAAATAGATATTAAAATTTAAGTAAAGACCAAAAATAAAAATTGGAAATGAAATATTTTCATGTTTATAATAGTTATAAATATGAAAATATTTTATTTCCAATTTCTATTTTTTACTCATTAAACGACTCTAGCGGCAGAAAGAACAGCTTTGTCAAACCTAGTTTTAATCTTGAACACTATTTTGCAGAGAGATATTGTTGTTAAATTGTACAACTAGTAGAAATCGACGAACAGTATATATATATATATATATATATATATATATATATATATATATATATATATATATATATATATATATTACAGCAGTATATGGTTGTCACTAAATCACTTAGTGGGTTTGGGGCAGACTACAATATGCATATAAGTACATATAATTATACATCCATAGATCTGTGTATGTATTTATGTAAGTATCTATATATGTATTTACGTATGTATGTATGTATGTATGTATGTCGATATGTATGTATGTATATATATGTGTATGTATGTATGTATCCACTAATCCGCCACGGGCTTGATGTGATGAAGCTTAATTTTTCAGCGGATTAAAACTGGTTTAAATTCTTGATGTTTTTCTTCTCCTTGACTGGTTGTCTAAATTTAGATCACCCAGTCTGTGCTACATTTTACCTATAGCTTGATGGGGAGCAGATCGGTTTATGAAAAAAGAAAGAAAGAAAGAAAGAAAGAAAGAAAGAAAGAAAGAAAAACGATTTGAAAAGAATGAAAGAAATACTTTAGAATTTGAATAACAGTAATCTTTCGGTGCCTTTTTTTAATCAGTATAAGCAACCCACATATATACGTAGCTGAAGTTTCCAATATTTCATGCTCGTATGATTCGTCAAACTCTGTTTCCTCCTTATGAATACCGGAGTAAAAGTTAAGGCAAGATGCTTGAATGAGTTTGGAGGTCGTATTTTATTGTCATGGAGTTTGACCTCTCTTTTACCAGAGGTTTTGATTTGTGACATTCCCTGCAATCATTTTTTGATAAAAATCGTAAATAATAAATAAATTCAATTTTGTAATTAGGAAAGAGAGAGAGAGAGAGAGAGAGAGAGAGAGAGAGAGAGAGAGAGAGAGAGAGAAGGAAAAAAAGAACTATGGGAGGAAGACTAACTGTTTTTCACAGGATATCAACTCGTCTTGCGGTATTGCATGTCTAGATATTCGGGAATCGTGTCAATTGAATATTCATTTTTACATTTTTGAGAATTTTTCTAAAGAGTTTTCTTTTTCATACAGTAATCAAATGTCAAGTTTTCCTATCTTTACTACCAATTTAAAAGAGTTGTATGGTTCCAAATATTCCTATCAAATTTGAAATAAATATACGCTTTAAAGTAATTATTTGTATTCAATTCGTTTCATCTTTATAGACAGATTCATATGGTTTCAGATTTAAACAATAAGTCAAATAGAAATATTAAAATTTTCGGATTCAATTGGAATACTTAATGCTGAATGGACGCATACAGCAAATTATACTGAAAGCGCGACAAGCGGCAAACAAGCGAAATCCCACACGAAAAATGTGAACATGGCTAAGAAAGGGAAGCCTCAAGATAGAAATTGAATCCTTTTTTATTGTAGTTCAGAACAACGGCAAAGACTACATACAACTCGGTGGAGAACTGTGACCCACTAAAATTTTGCAGGAAACTGAAATTTGACCATACGTATAAATGGTACCAGCTCAACTCAGAATTTATTTTGGAGAAGGATAAGCCCTAAATTTTTTGGGATTTTGATATATAAACAGATCACCAAATACTAGCAAGATGACCAAAACTTGTGACAGTCAACAAAACGTGAACCTACTGAACTGTGGACATTGGCGTCCGGGCGGAACACAGAATGAAAATCAAAGTAAAAGAAAAGATGAACAAAAACTTAAACCTTGCGATAAAAATTTAAAAAAAAACATGAATCATAAAGGTGACAGTGGTACTAATTACAAAGGCCTGGTAAGGGGGTGGGAAGAGTAAGAAATCGGAAGACAAGCGGAGATCATCCAAATTACAATATTATTGAGATCGGCCAGAATACTGGGAAGAGTTCTGAAGACTTGAGGAGACTTGCCGTCACTTGGGATCTCTTGAAAGACCATCAGCTATTGCTGGTGTCAAAAACATGCAACAGCTAATACTGATGTGAAAAAATCTAAAGGAGTAAACAACAACAACAACAACAACAACAACAACAACAATAATAATAATAATAATAATAATAATAAGAAGAAGAAGAAGAAGAAGAAGAAGAAGAAGAAGACATGACAGAAGGAATCTAACTACAAAATCAAGGGAAATTTAGAACGCTCGGAGAAAAGGAAACCTACAAATACTTGAGAATACTGGAAGGTGACACGATCAAACAAGTGGAAACGAGAAGAAAAAAATGAAAAAACGAGTATATCAGGAGAACCAGAAAGTTACATGAGACAAAGTTATACAGCAGCAGGAACCTTATAAAGATACTAGGGACCGTTCTTGAAGTGAACCAGAAAAAAAGCACAAATCAATGGACCAGGGAACGAGAAAACTAATGACCATGCATAAGTGGTTGCATCCTAGAGATGTCATTGATAGATTATATGTGTCAAAAAAAGAGGAAGGAAGGGGACTCGTCACCACTGAAGACAGCGTTGACTAATCAATACAACGACTCGAAGACAACGTAGAAGAGCGCTGAGAAAGACAGATCATAGCCACCAAAAATAATACTAACGACATGAAGATTAGCAAAAACGAAATGCCCAGAAAACAAAATCAGAAGAAAAATAACTCTAGTGATGTTTTAAGCGACTAACAAGCAACATCTCTCACGAGAAAAAATGGACGTGCCTAAAAAGGGAAACCTTAAGAGAGACACTAAATCTCTCCTGATAGTAGCAAAAACAACACCATGAGGACCAACAATATCAAAGCAAGAATTGATAAGAAGCAGCAAAACAGCTGATGAAGGTTATGTGGTGATTGAGACGAAACGATCAATTGCATATGAAACGAATACAGCAAGGAAATTAAAAAAGCTTTTGAATATAAAAGTAACGATTATACCAGTCGTCGTTGGTGCTCTTGGTACAGTCACCAAAAGTTTCTTAAAAGGACTAGATGACTTGGAAATAAGAAATCTAGTGGGGATACTCCAAACTACAGCATTGTTGAGATCTGATAAAATACTGAGAAGAGTCCTGGAGACTTAAAGAGAATTGCTGTCACTCAAAATCCAGTGAGAAACTATTAGATAACGCTGGTAGCAAATGCAGGCTATATGGTGACAGAGATGAAACCATCAATCATATAATAAGAGAAAGCAGCAAATTACCACAGAGGGAGTATAAGCCGAGACACGATTGGGTCGGCAAGGTGATTCACTGGGAAATATGTAAGAAATTTAAATTCGACCATACTAACAAATGGTATATGAACAATCCAGCACCTGTCCTAGACAATGCCACGCATAAACTCATATGGGGCATTAACATACAAACGGATCACCTAATCCCGGCCAGAAGACCAGACCTAATAATAATAAACAAAAAAAAAGAGAACTTGCAAAATAGTCGACTTTGCTGTCCCGGCTGACCACAGAATAAAACTGAGAGAATTTGAAAAGAAGGATAAGTACCACGACCTTGCTTGGGAATTGAAAAAACTGTGGAAAATGCAGGTGACAATTATACCAATTGTAATTGGTGCGTTTGAAACAGTAACTAAAGGATTACTAAATGGACTAGAGGACTTGGAAGTTGGCGGACGAGTGGAGACCATCCAAACTACAGCATTATTGAGAACGGCCAGAATACTAAGAAGAGTCCCGGAGACTTGAGGAAACTTGCTGTCACTCAGACTCCAGTGAAAAACCATCGGCTAACGCTGATGTGAAAACCTCTAATGAGTGAATAATAATAATAATAATAATAATAATAATAATAATAATAATAATAATAATAATAATACAAGGCAGCAGTGTGAATTCTTATGGAAGAAATAAGGAGAAAATGAACCTAAATTTGTGTCAAAACAATTATGAAAAAAGAAACAAACAAAAAAAGAACTCTTTTAAAAACCGTTGAATGGTCAGACAAATCCCAATTACCAATAACAATTTTTAGAAATACTTAGTTATAGAAAAGTGTCCCTGCAGAGAGGAAAAGAAGGGATTTCTTTCTTGGAAAGAAAGAAAGAAAGAAAGGAAATAGAAAATGTGAGAAGAATAGGACTCTTTTCTTCGATCGACCAATTTCATGATCCATTCCCCTGAGTCGATGACAAGACATGTTCAAAATATTGATAGGTGCTACGAAGCGTTAAGCTAGTTCTAAACTCCTTTCCCTTGAGCATTAGCGAGAAAATAGCACGTTTAGATGGAGTGTCGGGGATCGAAGCTATTTTCATGGTCCTATTCTCTGACACTCAGAATTTTAGCTTTATTGCAGGAAATATACATGCACACCAAAATCTGTTGGAAATATTTCGAAAGCAATGTCCAATATGAAGCAGGTCAAATAATTCATATCCTGTAGAGTGTTACGAGTATCTCGAATGGTGCCGAAGAGATAAAGACGAGTTAAGGAGATGACGATGAGATAATTTGTTCATATCGGGAAAGAAAACGTTGCATCTGGTCACAAAAAAAAAATCTCTCATTTTACTGATATAACTTCTCTCTGGAATGGTCTCAATATATATCGCAAGATTCCAGCGACATTAACTGTAGTAGTTTGAGAGTGAAGTGTTTACAGGTTAGAGATTAACATGAAAACAAATATTTAGTATAACAGGACGTCTAGAAGAAACTTGAGTAAGATGAATGGACAAAGGTCCAATGAAAGATAATTGGGTAATAATGAAAGAAAAAGTTACATACATGATCACAGAAAAATCCCAATCAATTTATTGTCGACGTTAGAATTTCTGTCTGGATCGGTGTCAAAAACAGGAACGTATAAAACGATATTTTTAATTCGTGAAGAAAAAGATGTATTTTGGGGTAAATCATTCATCAGACCCAAGAAAAGAGTCTGCTTGACTCTGAAACTCTGAAACTCCGAGCTCTTTTCGAAAACCTGAATCTCATATTTGACTGTCAATTGCACCTACAGAGAGAACCCACCTTATTGATATTTTGTTTTAATGAAACAGTTTGGGGACGAGAGTTACTGATGATAAGAGGCAGCTACAACATTACATCATCTATTTCGTCGGATTAGAGCGAGGAGGCATGGATTGTATTATGATTAATGAGGTGAAAAAAGAAAGCAGTCGACTAAGTTCAATTCTTATGCGAAACTATTTGCAGTCACTTTACAATAATACGTGATGCAACTATTTGATATTACGATACACACCATACCTCAGGAAATATACAAATTACTTCATTGTGATTATGACGATCACATGATGAAAAATTCTACCTATAAATAGCGTTTCAGTACTTCACTGTTTACCGATTAACACAATGGGAAATTGCCAGTTTAAGGATGTCTTTTTGACAAATTGCCGTGTTACATCAAGATTTTGATACCAGTATTTAAGATTTTCAAAATGGTCATATAGTTTTCGATCAAACCTTATATATATATATATATATATATATATATATATATATATATATGCACTGGTATAAAAATCTAACCAAAACATGTTTGCGTGTGTGTGCGCGTATGTTTTATGAACAGCAGTAGATAAACTAAAAGAATTAGAAAAACATGTCCATACATTTGTTAATATCTTCGGTATGACCCAATTACTGTAATGGTTAATTATTTTATTATCTGGTCTAGTTAGGCCGCGTGTTTTTCAGTTAGCTGTTAAGTTAGCTGAACTCTTTGATTGGAAATGTTAGTCAAATTTAAAAGTCCAAATTAGTGTACCTTGACAAGAGAACTGTCATCTACACGGGAAGATGAAATGAAAATGAAATAGATACGTGCCATGCCACAGTTTTGATTAGGGAAATGAAAACACGGTAACTATTTGAGGACAGATTTAAGATGACACAATTACTAAGCAAGATGACATCACCCTACTGATAGCCTGAATTTAGGTATATAAAATTTAACGAATTTTGTCAAATGTCAGTTGAGGCAGATAGAAGTTGGCGTTCAGAGATATCGGTCGGGTGGAGGTGGGTTTTGTCTCTTTGTTTCTATTTATAGACCTCTACAGATTTTCTCTTTCTCAAGTGCTACTATATGCAATCTGAACATCGAAAAATAAATGATTGTTAATTGTTGTCAGAGAGTTCGTGTCTTTGGGCTGCCAGCATCCAGGTAACTTTGTTCCAACGGATTACCTGACCGTCAGAAGATGTCCCGGATGGATTGTGTCATTCCCTACCGGTGGATCCTTTAAATTCTTTGTGGGCATCGAGTGGACTGATAAACAAACTACCTGGAATCACATTTGGCGAGGTTAAAAGAAGAAGACTAAAGTAAAAGGACTGTGACAACTACAGTATTTTCATTTGGCTCTGTTACCAGGATAAGACCAATTATTATTATTATACTTAGTACAACAATTGTTGTCAAGCGCCACAGTATTATATTTGGGGTGGGTATTGGCATTGGGTATCGGAGATCGTGATATTGTTACAGTGATGCCGAGCCAAGATATTGTGACATTTGGTACCTTACTCAAACGATAGCGTTACAAATGGTAAACGACCCGAGAACATAGTATCGCATTTAGTACCGGACCGAGCGATTATGTTATAATTTGGGCCCAGCTAAAGCATAATAGAATATTTGGTACTGTGCCCAATATAAGTGTCCTAACGTTGCAAACTATAGTGTAAGATTTGGTGCCGAAACAAAACGATAAAATTACATCCGATTTTGACGTTCATCATGAGAAGATATTCGTTTCATGACTGGTTAAATTTAAAGACTGAAAAGTTTATAAATTCTGCAGAATTGGCTTCACATTTAAAAAAAAACCTGGAACATTAAAAGCTAACAATTTCAACGTTCGGCAATCTAAGCAGATTATCATATTTATCAACCCCTCTGATCGGGCAGGATATGACACAAGGTCAATTTTTAAGCGGAGTTTAACAGGTTTGAATTCAGAGTTTTCCTTCTCCAAGACTAGTTGCCTCACCAAGGCTGAAGAACCTAGTCTACCCTACTATTTCCCCATAGATGGAGGGAGAATGATTGGATTCATACCTTTCCCAAGGGTATTAGTACTATATGAAATGCAATCAGTCTCGTCCACATATAAGCGGATTATAGAGTACATCTTCATTGAGAATAATCCATGATACACTCTGGCGAGGATTTTAAGTCCCTATTAGGTCTACTTTGAAATAATTCCATTTAGAATGGACAAGGTGTAAATGAAAAATTAAACAAAAACAAAACAAAAAATGTAAATATTAACATACATAAGTATAAAATTACTCACGAAAATAAAGAACTGATATAATCAGTTATCAACACCAATAAAAGTCTTTTATATATCCAAATAAAATAAACACATTTGGTAGATTAAAATGCTTAAACAACATAAAATTATTAAAACTAATTCAAATAGCTAGAGATACGTTGAAAAGCATGCTCTCTTTCTCTCTCTCTCTCTCTCTCTCTCTCTCTATATATATATATATTAAGCGTAAATATTTCACAATCATTGATTAGTTAATATGAAATTTGTTATGAAAGCCCGGAAATATGTTTTATTATAAAGATCATCAATCCTATTAGAGGCAGTCTCCTTTTAAAGGCCTGGTATTTTTTCCATTGTGATTAATGGAAGATTATTTTTTGTGTTCTAAAAGAGGCTTTACAAATGTGTCCGCGGTGATTTTTCTTTTTCTATGTAACAAAAATTGCAAATATAATAAAATTAAACCCACTTCCATAAATATAGCTTGCCATTCACCATACGCTTGCATCGATGATAAAACGAACTTATAAAAAAATAGGATTCACTAAATTGAATAAAAGAGATGATTGAACGAAGACAATTTGATTGCTATCAACTTAGGTTATCTGAAGATGGCCGACGGTTTCTGGATTGAGTTGAATCATTGATTTAAATGTCCTACAAAAGCGGTGGTGAAAAATGTCTACCGTGATTTTTGAGAAGCTAATTTCCTTGCGGCTTTCAAAAAGGGAGAGAAAAAAACATTAATGTACAAATATGAATTATGGAACAATTTGCAGTTTTGAAGAAGACAACCAAACTGAGAGAAGGTTTGTATTTTAGAACAATGAACCAATGGGATAACTTACGATGCTGCAGATTGACAAAAGATGATTTCTTAATTTTTGTTCGTCAAAAAATAATTTTAACATGTATTTGGCCATTTTTTTTTTGTACTTCTTGAACTCCTCTTTAATAGGATCTGAACTCCCCTCTTCAATATTTGTTTCGAGAGAAGGAAAAATCGTCTATAAGGCAATTTAAAAAAGTAATGATATTTTCAGAAATCTCCCTCTATATATAGTCATCAAAGGACAGACTGTTTCGTTGTATCACAACTCTTCAGTTAGGCCAGACACGTGTGACACTGGGATCGAAACCCGCCCAACTTTACGTTACACTTAGTATCAGACCGTTCAGCCAACAAGCGTACTACGTTCGCTCAGGAATTATAAGGTATTATATAGTAGCGTTCGTTTGTTTACATCTTATACGTAACCGGATACCAGAGTGCTCATTTCGTTCGAAGAGCTTTGCATTATGCTAACGGCAGCAGTAATTTCCTTCGCCAAAGTGCTCAACCACTATCGGGGAGCGTATATGTTGTCATCCGAAGACAGACTGTTTCGTTGTATCACAACTCTTTAGTGTGGCTAGACACATGTGACGCTTGATGCCGGGATCGAAACCCGCCCAACTTTACGTTAGACTTAGTATCAGACCGTAATCTCAGGAATTATAAGGTATTAAATAGTAGTGTTCATTTGTTTACATTTTATACCTTACCGGATACCAGAGTGTTCATTTCGTTCGAATATATATATATATATATATATATATATATATATATATATATATATATATATATATATTTACTAATCTAATATCTACCAGCATTCACGGTACCAGAAGAAAAGAAAAAAAACCCGCCAGGAACAAGAGATAAAAGTATCTCGAATCACCGCCCGGGGGAAAAAGAAAAAAATTATAGGTCAAAAAGAAAGAAAAGGCCAACCTCGTCCGACCCCTTGAAAAAAATCAAGGGATACGCAGTCAGTTGGTCAAAAGAAAACTAAAACTTTCCACAAATCCTGCAATACTACAATTAAAAAAGTGCTCAACACGAGTGGAGCCAATTATAAAATTAACTTAAATCGCGAGTCGGACATCTTCTACAAAAGTCTCACCTTATCGGATCATCAGGAAGCCGAACTCTGGGTCGGAGTTAGGCTTCCTGATGATCCGATAAGGTGAAACTTTAGTAGAAGATGTCCCACTCGCGATTTAAGTTAATTTTATATATATATATATATATATATATATATATATATATATATATATATATATGTATGTATGTATATAAAATTACTTATAAGTTTTACGATATCAATTGACGTTCAAATATACTATTTTGTGAAGACGTGTTTTTCAGTAAATGCTAAGATTACTATGTGTATTATCTATTATTGAATTGGATGTATATTATATGAATTTGTGTACGCCGACATATATGTAGGCACATATGAACCTTCACTTGCATCTATACACCTAAAGATGCCCATGTTGCTTTAAGCATGAATACTACATATAAAGATATACATGACTTATTACCATTTTAACGGGTTTTTCTGTTATCTTATTTCTTCAACTTCACTGTCACTTCCTACATTATTGATTGCCAACATTATTGATTAGCCGAAACTGAAACCTATTTTTGAATTAAATCGAGCGTAGTACCTTAAAATGATAAAAACAATTCCAGTAAAACTTGCGTAAATAAGCCACGAAAGATTACAGGTTTGGTTTGGTTTCTTGGTTTAATGGCATATCAATCTTTGTAGGTTACTTAATTCCAAAGCCATTCTCCTAGAATAGTAGTGGTATTATTTAACCCATAGCTGGGAGGATAAGGAGGTTCATACTTTTCCCAAGGGTATTTGCCCGAAAGTGAACGTAATAGTTCGACTGGAGTACGAACTCGCTTACTACGATTCCGCAGTCCATCGCTTTAACCATTACACAACGAGGACACATCTTGAAAGAATATAGACATCGCTGATCCTGAAGAAACACGTGAAGCACCTTTTACTCATATTTTTGAAAATTAATGTACATAAATTTAAAAAATATATTTATCTTGTTATTTTCCCGTTATTGCGTATTTATCATAACGGCAAACACCTTAGAAATAGCATAAAGAACACGCAGGAAAATATTACACTCTCAAATGCGTCAAGTAAAGTAAATAATATTTTAGTCTAATTCATAAAAAGATAACAAACGATTATGTAATGACGTAAATTTGTTTACTATTTTTCAGAGTAAATATTTTAATTTATTATACAACGTCAGACGTAATGACAATCGCTGAATTGAAATTCTCTTCAGAAAAGTAATGAGGAATTTGAAGTGAGAGTGGGTATTACCGTATATGGTCAATATTGTTTTTGTGATATCCACTCCTGTGACGCAAAACACATCGTCTTGTGTATGGAAGCTAAACAGAATATACAAGGGGGGTGTCACCGTGGTGTAATAGTTAAAGCGATGGACTGCGGAATCGTAGTACGCGAGTTCGTACTCCATTCGAGCTATTACGTTCACTTTCGGGCAAATACCCTTGGGAAAGGTATGAACCCCCTTATCCTCCCAGCTACGGGTTAAATAGTACCACTACTGTTCTTCTAGGAGAATGGCTTTGACATTCATCATCATCATCATGTCGCGCTGGTAACACGGATATCCCTGACCCTCTCTCGCCACTCCGCCCTATCGTTCATCGCCCTAGATAGGTCTTCAGGACAACATCCCGTATCCTCACATAGCTGCTGAATGTATGTTCTTGCTGGTCGTCCTGCTTTTGCACGGCCATGTGTGGGGGTCCATAAGAGTACATCTCTTATGAGTTCGTCTCTGCTTCTCCAGCAGTGTCCTGCATGTCAGGTTCGTCTAACTTGAATAGTTTTCGTGATAGGAGGCAGGTGGCCGTACAGTTGGTGTCTTGTGGGGTGTTGCCGCCACGACTTGTTCAAGATTGCTCGCAGCATTCTTGTGTAATTGCCGTGTAGCTTCTTCTCCAGTCGTTTTGTTAGCGTCCATGTAGTGCACCCGTATAGCAGTATCGATGTGACCGCTGCCTGGAAGAAACTGCGTTTCATTCTATCGGTTAGGTCTGATTTCCATATCATCGATAGCCTATTGATAGCTGTCCATGCTTTCGTTAACCTCGTTTCGATGTCCTTTTCGGTTGATTCGACGCTGCTTCCTAGGTAAGTGAATTTGTCTACTAGTTTAAGAGGGGTTCCTTCTAGAGTGGAGATGTCGCCATTAAACAAAGAAACCAAACCAAACCAAACCAGGAATATACAAAAGTCCGGTTAAAAGTTCCCCGAAATTTAGTTTCAATGTCCGGAGTCGAGGTACGACCCAAAGATTGCCTGCCAATTATTAAATAGTTATATTTCCTAGATAATTTGTCCAAGACTAACCTCTAAATAGGATATCATCAAACGCGATCTAAGTTCCAAAAATGTGAGCAAGTGCCGAATAGGAGGTAATTTCTTCGCTATTTTGCCAACTAGAAAGACTATAAGCCTAACCCCGCATGACTCTGCATCATATTCAGTGACGTCACCAATCTCGTCTTCTTGGGGTTTATTTTCACGGGCAAAACGACTTGTAGATCACATGCCCATCAACGGTCACCAGTGTGACCCCCAAAGCATCCAATTGTCTATCAACAACCAAGACTGTTACGTAAGAATGGTAAACTACGACTGTGAAATGATATCATTTGACTAGAGAAATAATTAAAGAATGTTTCAGGAATAGATTTTCATATTATATTTCGGAACCAAGTTTTGTACGACATCGCCATTTTCAGGTTGACATCATTTTAAGAGTAAACAATGCTTGATTTACCCATATATTCCTGGTTCTTCTGATTGCTTATAGTACATCATCCACACACACACACACACACACACACACACACACACACACACACACACACACACACACACACATATATATATATATATATATATATATATATATATATATATATATTATAAGGAAAAATTATCCTCGTGTTTCTCGTATGAGGTATTTTCATTAAAATGACGAATCTGTATTTTGTCTGATTCACTTTCTTTTCATCAATTCTTTGAGTTTATTATTTCAAGAAATTTATGGATAAACAGAAACAACAAGGTAAATACTGATGATATTTGAAGGCTCCTGAATTATTCCTTGATTCTGATTTACTTCATTGGTAGCTTGATCATTCAGAGCTTACAGTTTATTCTAGATCTAGTATTCTAATAAAGCATATAGCAATATTTTGTGCCAGTTTCCACAGAACTGACATAATTGACTGTACAGTTATACTACAATTGTATTGTTCTACACTGGAATAGGTAATTACTCTTCATTTTATTAAAAATGAAATATCTTTTTGAAAATTCTGAAAAATATGAAATGATTTTTTTAGTAGATCATGTTGTACGTACACAGCATTATTTTGAGAATAATGCAACTTCTGTTTTTAAATTAATTGACCCGCAATAGAGATTATGCTGTTTGACATGATCAGATTTTAAATAGAAAAGATAACATAATCCAAAATTTTGAAATGACAAAATTCTTTTTTGGCAATTTTTTCTCGCATTTAGACCAAGATTTTAGTCAAAATAGACATGACATTTAATACATAAAAACTGTGTACTGCACCTATGGAAACGTCCACTATGTAACATAGAAACTCAGAATATATATATATATATATATATATATATATATATATTACTTCCTCTCTCTGTCTCTCTCTCTCTTTCTCTCTCTCTCTCTCTTTCTCTCTCTCTCTCTCTCTCTCTCTATATATATATATATATATATATATATATATATACTTAACAGTGTATCTTCCATCCGATGAGGTCATAATGTTGTCTGAACAAAATAGATTTATAATGGAATTCAAAAATGAAATCTTTTTCGTTTATTTTATCTAACAAATGTTCTTGCCTTTCACGTAATTTTCGATATATTTTAAATCTGAAAGTAATTATATATTCAATAGCATTGACATTGACCACTGAATATGATATTCCTATTCTCCTTGAATTATAGTTTTTTAGTCGAATACTGAGTCTATTTTCCTCCCTATATATATATATATATATATATATATATATATATATAGAGAGAGAGAGAGAGGGAGAGAGAGAGAGAGAGAGAGAAAGAAAAGTTTCACCTAACCAACCAAACAAAAGGGAATACCAATGGACATCTACATATATATGCATATATATATATATATATATATACATATATATATATGTAAACATATATATACATATATATATATGTGTGTGTGTGCGTGTGTGTAGTGTTTACGTATATGAATATGTATATATAGAAGCAAACGGTTTAGAATCTCTCAACCTTTCTGTTAAATATATGGTGAAATATGTTTGTTTTTTGTATTTTTTATTAAAAAGATAAAATTTCAGTAACTACATAACACTTACTTTAATTTTGAAAAAAAAAGAAGCAATTTACGATTAAAAATTATCGTCTAACTGCATCTTCTCTTGTTTTCTTCAATAAAATGACAACCCGCTAAAAGCGTTAAAACTTCTTGGCGTTCTTTTGAACAATTTAAAAAAAAAACCTTGTTGGCAGACCTTCATAAGCATTCTTCAAGTCCTGAAAAAATCAATCCGATCGATTTTCTTCCCAACCTTCGAATCCCATTCCTCCTATACTCACTCAAGAGGAGAATGGTCAGAAGATTCTGGTGGCTACTCATAATGTACAAAATTGCGTTCTTTTTTTTTTGGACTTGAGGTAATTTTGACATAGTTTAAAAGATTAATTTTGATCCTTGTCTTGTTGAAAGATGAATTATTTTCCAATCATAGGTAATCCAGATGGCATAGCATGTTTGAAAAATTGAATGATATTCCTCCTATTCCCTGATTTCCTTCATCTTAATCTAATCTCCAGCCATCTCTTCTCTAAAACACTCAAACTTGAAAACAGACCCAAAACTATTCATAAGCGTTGGAACTACATTATCATCATTGAGGCTTTCACCGGGTTTTCTTCTCAGATACATTTCAAATATGGACTCATCTCTCTACTATACAGTCTGCCCCTTTTTTTAATGCACATAAGATGGTTTTCTTCCTAATCATCTTCTATTACAAAGTTTTCTTAATAGCTGTGCGATTCCCTGAACCAGACTGATCTACGAGGATCATTAAATAAGTTTCCAGACATTTTTTGCATGGGCACTTTTCTTGATAGTACACAAATGAAAATCTAGTCCCCTTCGAAGTAATCTCCTCCGGCTGCAATGCACTTGTTGTACCGTTCCAACAACTTCTGGGAGATCCCAGGGAAGTCCTCTTGTGTGAGTGTGTCAATCACCTTCGTCGCAGCCTCTTTCCTCTCCACAATTGTCTCATTTACGACAGCCTCTGAGATTAGGGAATAACCAAAACTCACAGGAAACAAGGTCTGGACTCTAGGGAGGCTGAGAAACTGTCTTCATGCCCATCTTGGTCAAATAGTCTATGACAAGGATGGTTTTGTGGACTGGTGTATTGTCCTGGTGGAAATGTCACTGATCCGATTTGAAAAGTGCTGGCCCCTTCCGACGGAATCTCATACTGAGCTCCCTTAAAACCTCAAATAGTAACCTTAAATAGTAACCCTAAACATAACCCTAACCCTGTGGACAAGTAACTCTGGTATTCTGACTTCCTTACTCCTCCCACACCCCTCATCATCCCTCAAAGACTCCATAACTTCCTTGAATCTCCTATGCCACTCAAAAACTGATGCTCGATTCATGCAAGATGGTCGAAAATCAGTCTGAGTTATTCCATACGTTTCTCTGGCATTTTTCCTAGTTTAAAACAGAATTTTAATTCATATCGTTCTTCTAAAGTGTTCTCACGTCCAGACTGCATTATTGAAATTCTCCAGCGGTGACAATCAGGCTCTAGTAGGGTGTATTCCAATTGCTACTGTAGCTGTTAGTTTTAATCTGAAATCATAAAAATTTGTCAGTCATCTCATAAACTCTATTGAAATAACGAACTGAATTTTTAAGAATCTACGACAATTTTAAATGGCTGTACAAAAAAGTCTGGAAACTTATTGAATGTACCACGTAAGTCGATTTTTCTCGGTTGAGAGAGATACTGGCTGATAGTGAAAGGAATTACGTTCCGCGGTCAATTTTTTTTGGCTCTCAATGATCAGGTGCTTTACAGCATTTTTGCTAATTTCTTAAAAATAAAAAAAAGTATATAAAACTATTAAAATAAAGTAGTAATCCTAATTTATTTTTCAAATTGAGACGGATATATTTTTGCCAAAATTTGCGTTTTTTGTAAATAATAACTAGTGATACAATATAAACTAGAGTAGAAGTAACACTTTTATCATCCCTTAACTTAGAGAAAAAGTATGGTAATCATTAAAAAATCGGTACCCCCATATATATATATATATACTTTAAGATATATTTTATTAAGTTGTATAGACGCCTTTTGTCTACATATTTTTATTTTGAGCCGTTGAAGTCACCGTATGGATGCTATAATATCCAGCTCGAATTGGCTTATACATTTTTCATTGTTAAATCGCTCTCCAACTGAGTTTCGGAAAATTCTTTCACAAGAATATTGGAGCAAAAAATAGCAAACAAAAATGAGAGATTCTTTAAGTTTTACACATTAGAAATAATAGTCCCAGCCTCAATGAATTATTTTTGAATCCAGTGTTAATGTACTCAAATGTCTTTAGCTATTGTTGTTATTTATAAAAGTAAATTTAAAAGAACAAAAAGAAAACTCTACAATATTACTCCAGTATAAATAAAATTCTCAACTCTTACAAAATGGTATAGTATGGCTTTGTCAACATATAGCCCCTTGAAGATGGCCTCTGATGGAGCTGTAAGTACTTGGGAATAAATTAACTATCTAATATTAGTCAATTCCGACCAGATATTATATCATCCATACGGATGATGAACGGATTAAAGTAATAATATATACACAAAAGACCTCTATACTATTTAAACAAATATATTTTAATGAAGAAAAATTGCTCAACTATATATATATATATATATATATATATATATATAGAATTAACTTAAATCGCGAGTCGAAAATCTTCTACTAAAGTTTCACCGAACGGATCATCAGGAAGCCTAATTTCGACTAAATTTTAAGGAGAAATCGCCTTCTTTTATTCACCAAAAACCCCACCTAGCCTAGAATTTGCAAAAAAATAAAATAAAATAAAATAAAATAAAATAAATAAATAAATAATATATATATATATATATATATATATATATATATATATATATATATAACTAAATTACAGATACCATATTTTTATTTGAAGAAAAAAAAAATTCTCTATAATCTATTCCTAATTATATAGTAACCACGCCCTTTTGTGTCTACAACTATTTAACACATCCGATCTTTTATTTAACATATTCTTACTTTCACAATTTGCTATTAATTCTATAATTGGCTCCATTGTATTGTGTTGAGCACTTTAGTAATTGTAGCATTGCAGCATTCGCGGAGGGTTTTTTGATTTTCTTTTGACCACTGACTGCGTACCCCTTGATTTTTTTCAAGGAGTCGAACGAGGTTGGCCTTTTCTTTCTTTTTTACCCAAAAAACTTTTTTCTTTTTCCCCTGGGCGGTGATTCGAGGTACTTTTATCTCTTGTTCCTGACCAGGGTTTTTTTGTTTTTTTTTCCGATACCGTGAATACTGGTAGATATTAGATTAGTAAATAAATATATATATATATATATATATATATATATATATATATATATATATATATATGTGTGTGTGTGTGTGTGTGTGTGTGTGTCTGTGTGTGTGTCAGTGTGTGTGTGCCAGTTGTGAAAAGTTATTTTCATAATGGTGAGTTCTTAAATCATAATGGTGAGTTCTTAAATCACAGTTGAAAGGACTAGGTTGTTTACAGTTATATTTCTAATTCTTAACTTAGCTCTTTTGGGAAGTTGAGAACTTTTGAAAAGTTGAATAGTTGAAAAGTAGTGATATTCTGACCAAATTGTCATATTTAACATTCAATTTAACCGTATGCACTGTTACCATCGCTTCGCATGACAAAAAACTAGAAAAAACACACATTATGGTTACAGTTCATTTATAACATAGATTTTTTTTAACCAGCGGTGCCTTTTTCTGTATAGAACAAGCTATTTTTAAACAACCCCCTCCTCTCAGCTTATTGTTGATGACGTTGCATGTTTGCTATAGTCTTATTATCACACACACAAACAAACAAACAAACAAATAAAGCTCTTCTAACGAATTGAGCACTCCGGCATACAAAGCATAATATGTAAATAAACGAAATTTGATTTATTTGTGAAAATTCAAGAGCTGATGTTGAGTCGCAGGCTTAGCTTAGGGGGATATCATCTGCCTGACATAAAGTTAGGTGAGTTTTGATCCCGGCTTCGAGCGTCTTAAGTGTTTTGTCACTCTGAAGAGTTGTGATACAACCAAACACTAAGTCTCTGGGTGATAATATATATATATATATATATATATATATATATATATGTATATATATATATATATGTACTTTTATAATACTCCCAGTCTTACTGCTACGACACGGTCTGTGTCTGAAGAAGTTCTAAATGAAATATAGTGGAACGAAATATCATATATCAAAGTCTTAGTTAAGAGTTTCATTTCTCCAATTTCCCACTTATTTCTATCATACTGTCAGATTCACTACAATCTATCATATATATGTGTATATTTATATACCCCTTTGTACGAGTAGGGAGTGTCATAAAATCAAGTTTTTACTGGGAGTTTATAAAGTTTGAAATCAGAGTGCTCCTTCTCCTTGGCAGGTTGCCATTAAAACATTGAAAATCCTAGTCTGCCAAACAATTTACCCATAGAATAACTGGGTATGTACCGTTCCCAATGGTATTAGCGCTGTGGGATATGAAGCCTCGACCAGAATTTGAACTCGGGTTGCAGTGCCCTATGACAGTATCTACAACAACACGATCAGCTCCATTTTCTCTCTCTCTCTCTCGCTCTTTCTCTCTGTCTCTGTCTCTCTCTCTCTGTCTTTCACTCTTTCAGGGTTATTTTATATACACACACACACGAAAAAAGAATGTATATACATACATATATATATATATATATATATATATATATATATGGTGTATTCAATAAAATTTCCAGACTTTTTTGTATTCCTGTGACTTTTGGTTATTCCATAAACTCGGAGGCTGTCGTTATGAGACAATTGAGGAGATGAAAGATGCTGTGACGAAGGTCATTGACACGCTCATACAAGAGGACTACCATGGGGCCCTCCATAAGTTGTTGGAACGGTAAAACAAGTGCATTGCAGCCGGAGGAGATTACTTCGAATGGGACTAGAGTTTCATGTGTGTACTATCAATAAAAGTGCCCATAAGAAAAAAGTCTGGAAACTTATTTAATGCACCTCGTTTATATAACTGGAAAAATTACAAAATAAAAATTCATTTCTGTTGGATTAGTTTTCACAACATACTGACATTTTTGTAAAATTCGAAATCTTTTACATTCTCTTTATGAGGATAACTGATTTGAATCTCGTAGTGGAAATTTACTAAGCTTTTGGCTTAGATGTGGCAGAAGGCCATATAAAAGGGGCACCCAATGAGACTCGAACTCACTCGTGTAGGCTTGCTAGCCATTACACCACCAGAGGCGCCTTTTTTGAATCTCGTAGTGGATTGCATACTATGCATCAATCTCTACTTAGCAACCATAACTCGGGAGTTCGATTCTCACTTAAGGCATCAAAATTATTTCCTTTTATCTCAAGTTTTACTCGTAAAACACACATATTAGTGAAGAATGTATCTATTTTGTATATATTTTGCATTTGGTTCTTGTAAAAGAAACTAATTCGATCAACATATAGAAATTCCTCATGAAACTTTTATTTAGTACCATTAAGACGCACAAAGCCGAGACTTTATTAAAACTTTATTCAATGTAACTTAACCGTGGTTTAATGAAAGTGAATATTCTTCCGTATTTGTAGTGAACAGATGTAGGAAGATACAACTATGTTTGAGTTCACCACAATACCCACAGTATTGTCTCTTTTATTTTGTGCCATCGAAATATATATTTCTGACATATAGATCTCAAATCTTTGTGGAGGCATTTTATCCTAATATTATTACCCCCACCGCCCTGTTACCACTATTCGTTTTCCAACAACAGTTTTCCTTAGTTCTAACATCTTTTGGCAAAGCCTAGCCGAAACCGTATGTCTGGTTTTGACAACTTCACAAGTCATTTTTGCCTTCCCCAAAAATACACACACACACTCTATCTTTCTCTCTCTCTCTCTTTCTTTCTCTCTCTCTCTCTCTCTCTCTCTCTCTCTCTCTCTCTTTTTCTCATTCACTCTTTCTTGTTTGAAACCTAAAACAAGACTGCCAAAGACACCTGCAACCTTTTTTCAACTTCACCGGTTTATAACTGGAAATTATACACAACAAACTGTAAAAACAAAAATATTTCTTTCCTCATCACCCGGGTTGTCTCCTTCTCGGGTCAACAAATACAAATCAGTCGATTGAAATTGTCCCACAAACCTTTGAATGGGAAATTCGGTACTTATTAGATAAAGATATATCATTAAAACACAAAATTATATATATATATATATATATATATATATATATATATATATATATGTGTGTGTGTGTGTGTGTGTGTGTGTGTGTGTGTGTGTGTGTGTGTGTGTGTGTGTGCCAATAAATGTATATGTACTATAATCAATATTTTGATCAGCGATTGGGTTTTCATCATCATCATCATCATGATGTCGTACCACTAGCACGGATATCCCTGGCCCTCTTCGCCACTTCTCCCTATCGTTCATCAGCTCTGGCAGGTCTTCAGGGCTACCTCCCGTATCCTCACATAGCTGTTGGATGTATGTTCGAGCTGGTCGTCCTGCTTTTGCCCGGCCATATGGGAGGGTCCATAGGAGTTCATCACTTATGAGCTCGTCCTTGCTTCTCCAGCAGTGACCTGCATGTCTGGTTCGTCTAACTTTGATAGTTTTCGTGATGGGAGGCAGGTGACCGCCGTATAGTTTGTGCCTTGTGGGGTGTTGCCACAAGGACTTGTTCAATATTGCTTGCAGCATTCTTGTGTAATTGCCGTCTAGCTTCTCCAGCCGTTTAATTAGTGACCGACCAGGTAGTGCATCCATACAGCAGTATCGATACGACTGCTGCTTGGAAGAATCTGCGTTTCATTTTATCGGTCAGGTCTGATTTCCATATATATATATATATATATATATATATATGTGTGTGTGTGTGTGTGTGTGTGTGTGTGTGTGTGTGTGTGTGTGTGTGTGTGTGTGTGTGTGAATTTCCTTTAGTGTCAATAAATGTATACGTAATATAATGAATATTTTGATCAGCGATAGGTATTTACTAATTTGAAAATCTCAAAAATCCCTTTATTTAAGTTTTTTTAAACAATATATTGTTTTAAATAATTGTAAACAATCAAATATTAATATCGAACAGTTACAAACAAAATCTGTCGAAATAAAATTAGAATATAACAAATATAAATATTTATAATTTCATATATCCATTAGAAAAAAATGATAAGGCACATAACATATTTTATTTTATGAGATTTTACCGCGTTGTGTTGTATTTTATTTATATCTATATTTATATGTATGTGTGTATGTATGGATAGATAGATAGATAGATAGATAGATGGTTTAATCTTCTTGACATCATGTCAATGGGACTTAGTAACAGTCAATTTTTTCCTAGTCGATCGTCTGAGTAATGTCTCCTTCCTTATGGGCTGTACTATTATTTCTCCGCGGACATCACAACACCTTCACATATATTTACACACATTTATATATACATATCTAGGTTCCTGTGTGTCTATCTGTCAGTGTATGTTTTCGCGCGCATGTGTATGTGAGTTGGTGTGAAATGAAAAGAAATCTGCCCATCCAAGTTTTGAACTTGGCTCATCTTTTTTATTTTCTATGGTGATATCCTCGCAGCTCTATTTCACGTGGTATAATTTAGATTCTTTTTTCTTATCCCATTATAGTTAACCAATGCCTGACTAAACCCGTATCTCAACTATCGAGTAAAAATACATATTAATACGTAAATAGGTCTTCATTACTGAATATGCATGCGTCAAAGTATATATTGAATACCTGTGAGTGTGTTTTCCTTCGTCTTGACGACGCATATGATTTAAGTGGATATATATATATATATATATATATATATATATATATATATATATATATATATGCACATAACAGAGCTTTAGTATACGGATTGAATTTTGTTTACTTTTGATTTCAAAGAGATTCTTTTAAATTTCCCAAACTGTTTTTTAAATGGCGGGATACACTTTTGATGAATGTTATCTCGTCTCTTTTTAAATGTCTTTAAAAGCGATAAACCACAAGATACATCAATCGTCTTTCCAGTATATGAAAGAAAGTTAATTGAATCGTAAATGCATTTCTGTTTGCATTAGCTAAGATTAGTGTGTTACAATTAAGTAAAGTGTCTGATGCTGTACCAGTAATAATTACAGACATTAAACAGAGACGTTTAGATTATCAATAAACATGGATACAAGCCAGTTATCAGACTCTTATTAAGTATAATTTATACCCTTATATCATAGTAAGAAGGAATATAGTGTTAATTACATTGAATTAGCTAAACTTTACAACATTTCTCTAATGCCAACTTTGGTAAATAAAAAGTCTCCAAACACTTTTTTTAATTCAAAGATTTAAAAATCAATGAACAAAATTGACCGGGGATCCGTTAAAAGTGATCGCCACCTCGTAATCAGCCTGAAAAAAAAAAACAGAACAGAACAGGCATATTGAAGGTTTACGGGGATACTCTTGCAGATACACACACACACACACACACACACACACACACACACACACACACACTCACACACACACTCACACACACACACACACACACACACATATATATATATATATATATATATATATATATATAAGGTTACTGCTACTTCCTTTCAGAAGATGGCCGTCTCCTTAATCTCGCTAAAAGCGCCCGTGGGAATGCACGTGTCTCCTCCGGACAATTTCAGCTTTGCTATCTGTGCTGCGTATGTGACAAGCAAAAGAACTGTCTTTGGCGTTGACATTAACCCTGTGTACTCTCCTAAGGCTTCACAGACCTGCAGTAGGTACACGTACTTTGTCACAGAATTGGCATGTATTACCTGAAAGCAGCTCAGGAATGATCTGTGAAAAATTGTTTGCTGTCATGAGATCGCTTTTGACTAGTAAGTCTAACTTTCGACTGACGGACCTTATTAAAATGTTACAAGCACACACACACACACACACACACACACACACACACACACACACACACACACACACACACACACACACACACACACTCATATATATATATATATATATATATAGCATTTACGCGTATGGAACGGTTTTCCTTGGCAGATGTGCTTAGAAGCAATTTTTTCGTCATTGGACGCAAAAAATATTACATGCTCATCGTGCCTGAATTTCAGGATAGACAGCATAAGAAACAAACGAAAAAAATTTACACTTTTCATTCGAGCAAGAAAGTAAAACTTCCAATTTCTACGTGTGCATTTACCCTTACTCTCCGCTATAGGCATGATGTGGGGGGGGAGAAGTTAAACTTTTTTGAGCAGAAGAAAGTTGGTTTTAAATTCAGTGTCCTTTCTTTTAGACTGGTTTCCTAACCAAGACCAATGAACGTATTTTTTTCTCACATCTACCAATACTTAGGGAGGGATAGATCCATGCCTTTTCCAAGGGTATAATCACGAAGAGGAACGCAGACAGCCTCATGGGGGATTGGAATTCAAATTACCGATTCCATGTCCTACAACGATAAATAACAAATCTTATGACACTATGATGATAATTCGTTCGTGTGCTCGAAGAGATAATTAATGAGGTTTTTTTTTTCCAAAGTGTAAGAATGCAAAATGGGGATTAATAATTCATGATTATGTGTACCCTCAACAACCCTGAGAAGTCTTCGTAGAGTACACAGGGTTAATGCTCACACCAAAAACAGTTATTTTGTTTGTCACAAATGCAGCAAGGAAAGCAGCGGTGAAATTGTCCTAAGGAGCGTAGCGCATTCCTTCGGGCGCATTTTTCAAGTTTCCATCATCAGATTGTTTTTGTTTGTTTAATGGTCTTCAAATTGACGAAACCTGGAAAAAATATTAAACAATTACACAAAGTAAAAAATAATTGAAATAAGATTTTCCAGATGTTTCTGTTTGTTTGATTAATTATTTTGTCACGTATTAGCAATTTGTTTTCTTTTCTGTGTAATAAGATATTCTTTTGTTATGGTAACACGAGACATCCGCATCGAATGATGTAAACACGGAATTTCTCATTACTCCCACGGAAAATCAGGTTGCTTCTCAAATGAATATTTGTATATACCAGGGTGGATGGTTGGCTGTTTGCGTTTTATGGCATATCCGCCTTTTTAGGGTATCCAATACCAAATCCATTTTATACAAATAAACAGTTCTATTTCAAACAATTCACTTTACCATATGTACACAGTTTAATTGTAAATATAATTTCTATTTCCAGCTATTCAGTTTAGTCAAACAGTTCAATTTAGTATAAGTATAGTTTTTGTTTACACAGTTAAGTGTCAAAACAGTTGTATTCCGAACAATTCAGTTTAGTATAAGTACGCACTTTAGTTCTATTTGACCCATAGGCCCCATCAGGTTCTACCACTTCGGGCCTGAGTGGACATGGGAGTGATGTCAATGAAGGGGTGCTCTGCATTCTGAAAAGCACCAGCATTATAGGAACTTCACAATCAGATTGTTTTGTATCATATCCAGGACACATTCTGGGGAGGGTCTTTCTCCTCTGCAGAGTAGCCGTTGGTGTATTTAACAGCCCCAATTGACTGGGCATACACGTGTGGGCTGAAATCTTCATAAGCTAAAAGCTATATATCATCATCATCATCATCATGTCGTGCCGCCAGCACGGATATCCTTGACCATCTCTCGCCACTTCTCCCTATCATTCATCGCCTCCGGCAGGTCTTCTGGTTTACATCCTGCGTCCTCACATAGCTGTTGTATGTAAGTTCGGGCTGGTGGCCCTGCTTTTGCTTGGCCATATGTGGGGGTCCATAGGAGTACGTCACTTACGAGCTCGTCCTTTCTTCTCCAGCAGTGTCCGGCGTGTCTGGCTCGTCTAACCGGTATAGTTTTCGTGATGGGAGGCAAGTGGCCGTACAGTTGGCGTCTCGTGGAGTGTTGTCGCCAGGACTTGTTCAATATTGCTTTCAACATTCTTGTGTAGTTGCTGTCAAGTTTCTTCTCCAGCCGTTTGGTTAGCGTCCATGTAGTGCATCCATATAGCAGTATCGATACAACCGCTGCCTGGAAGAAACTACGCTTCATTTCATCGGTCAGGTCTGATTTCCATATGATTGAGAGCCTATCTATAGCCGTCCATGCTTTCGTCAGTCGTGTGTCGATGTCGTTTTCCGTTGAAATTTGTCCACTAGCCTCAGAGAGGCTCCGTCTAGTGTGGTAATGTTGCCCGTTTGGTTGTAACACAGGATCATTATTGCGGCTACGGTTTCTTTTGGTAGGCCGTATGCTAGTACGATTAGTTCCATTTTCCCTCTGTGGATGGAATCGAAGGCCTTGGTAAAGTCGACGAATATATGATTACGTGATATCTGCAGTTGATGACTCTTTTGACCAATGGGATAAAGCTCTGCATCACTGTTGGAAGAAGTGAGTGGATCACAAAAGGGATTATGTTGAAAAATAAACCTTTTTTATTCACATTCTATGAGAACATCGTGGATAACCTCTGCACTTTTCACCTGACTTCGTATTTCCAATTTTTTTTTCGATTGTCTAATGAGATATTCCCTTGTTATGGTAACACGAATCATTTCCGCTTCAAAAGGTGGAATCACGGAATTTCTCATTAATATCTTGGTGTGCTCTCCTTTTATGTACCATTAGATTTTTAAATGAAATGTTTGATGAGTTGTATCTATCAAGTTTATATCTTAACCAATTAACAAATGCTCTCCCCATCTTGACAGTGATATTAATAACGTTGCAGCTCTTACCTTTGGAATATATTTTTTATAATAGCTTGCTGGCATGTTCATTAAGCTCATATACTCTCATCATATTCCTATGACATTGTCCGTTACTCCCACCGTCTCTCTCTCTCTCTCTCTCTCTCTCTCTCTCTCTCTCTCTCTCTCTCTCTCTCTCTCTCACACACACACACACACACACACACAAGATTCATATAAATTTTCGAAATACTGAAGTCTCTTTTATCTTGATTCGTTGTTCTGAAATATTAGATATTTTACTATTTTAACAATACAATATTCGTACAATTGTCTTCATCTTCATTGTAATACTCTGAATGTTTTGGCCGTTATGTCCTTCGGGCTTCTTCAGGAGTTTCATCTTGAACTTAGGAGCCTACACAGCACCTCGAACTGAACCTGTTATTTAATCCACATGGGTAGATTTTTCTAATTACGTTAACCATGACCGGGTACACGTAATAAGAAATAATAAGTATTCAATGCTATTTACCTGTAGTTGTTATTGAACCTGCAACCTGTAGACTATGAGTATAATATTAAAGATGAAAACAATTGTCCGAATGTTCTAAGTGATGAAGTTTATCAACCATCATCTCAACATTTTGACAAATAATTTTGTTCTTTATTTCTGATGACCAAATCTGGTGTAACAAAATGACAGTCACCCATGACCAGAGAACCTTAAACGAGACCGATTGAACGATAACAAAAGTTCAATAACGTGGTAGGTGAGATAAACTATCACACGACCGTTGAGATTGTTTGAAAAGAGTCAGACTGTGAGTGAGCTACGAGAAGAGTCCATGACTTTACAAAAACAGGCTCGCTTGTTTGTTGCTTGAAATATCTCTCTATCTATCTATCTTTACCAACCCCTCCGCTCAGGCAGGATATGACACAAGGTCAATTTTTTAAGCGGAGTTTCACAGGTTTGAATTCAAAGTTTTCCTTCTCCTGAACTAGTTGCCTCACCAAGGCTGAAAAACCCAGTCTGCTCTATTATTTACCATAGCTGGAGGGAGAATAATTGGATTCATACCTTTCCCAAGGGTATTAGTGCTATTTGAAATGCAATCAGTCTCGTCCAGGATTTGAACTCGTGTCGTCGTGTCCATTTCCTACGACGATAACCATTACACCACCAAATAACATCTCTCTCTCTCTTTTATATATATATATATATATATATATATATATATATATATATATATATATATATATATATATATATATATATATATATATATATATATATATATATATATATATATATATATTCATTTCTGTTTTGTAGATTTAGTTGGTTTACTTTTTGTCTCTGTGTTACCATTCCTGACACTTCCTATTGTCTTTTTTGCATCTTTTAAATGTATTATTGAGTTCTTGATTCTATGCAATTCTCATGCTGTGATGTCCTCTTCTTCTTACTCTTGTCGATATATGGTGACAGGTATTTTTACTGCTTGAAAGTTTTTCACCCCAGCGTAAGCGGTGTACTTTTACAAGAGTCTGAGGGAGAGAGAGAGAGCATATCTCATCTGAGTAGTGTGGTTGATGTCCACAATACTGTTGATCTCAAAGATGGTTTGGATGTTCTCCATTCTTCCTCTGATTTACTATTCATTCCGTACCATTTTTATGCCTTTTGGGATCATTCCGTTGGCATCAACAAAAATTGGTGTCACCATCAGGCTCGTGTTCTTTGGCATGGTCGAAATATTTGTTTATCTTTTCACCTCCTTTTATTTTCAATCTGTGGTTCACAGAAACATAAAATCTACTCGACGGCAAGTTCTGTCTCTGTCTGTCTCTCTCTCTCTCCTTTGTTTATTACTAAGTCTGGTCTTCTGGATGAGATTTGGCGATCACTTTATTGCTCAAAATCCCAGAGAATCGTTTACGTCTCATTCTCGAGGACGGATTCTGGTTTGTGCTAAAACAATTTGGTCGTATTATCAAAATTCATTCTCTTGCGCAATCCCCCCAACTTTTATGCCAAGTCTTTTAACTCCTTTAGAGCAAGGTTACATATTGCTTAAAAAGAGATTAATCGTCCCATCCCTTTCCAACCATTTTCTATTCAGTTGCACATTATTGATTTTCGTTTTAAGATAATTGGTCATCATGTAGCTGTTGTGTGTTCTCACTAGATAACATTCAGCTTCACACATAAGATTATATTATAATCATTATTATTGTAACCCCTTGAGAATTTTTTACATTTGCGTAAGCTGAGTGCCTTTCATTGGATTTTGAGTGACAACAAGTCTCTTCAAGTCTCCAGGACTCTTCTCAGTATTCTGGACGATTTAAAAAATGTTCTAGTTTTGATGGGCTCCACTGGTCCTGTTATTTCAAAGTCCTCCAATCCTTGTATCAATCCTTTTTTACTGTACCAAGAGCTCCAATTACAATTGGTATGATCATCTTTTTCATGTTCCACAGTTCTTTTTTTAAATACCCTAGCTAGGTGCAGGTACTAATCCTTCTTTTCTCTTTCTTTCAATATAACTCGATGATCAGCCAGGACAGCAAACTTCACACTTTTACAAGTTCTCTCTTTTTGTATATTATTCCAAGGTTTGGTAATCTGGCCGAGGTAAGGTGATCCGTTTGTATCTCAAAATCCCAGATGAGTGTGTGTGTCTTATTTTCTAGGGAAGATGCTGAGTTGTGCATATAGAATTTGTTCGCTTCGTCAAATTTCAATTTCTTCCTCGTAGATCCCCTGCCCAATCAGTCGTGTCTAGTTTTATACTTTTTCTGTGCTAATTTGCTTCATTTGTTTATTATATAAATAATCATTTCGTCTCTATCATTATATAACCTACATTTTGTGTTTTGTTGTGTCTTCTCTATTCTAGCTTTGATATGATTGGTTCTCATTAGGTTGTTTTAAGCTGCGCTTACGACAGATTCATTTACGTCCACTTTTTCTTGCGTGAGATGTCACTTGTTGATCGCTTAAAATTTCCCTAGTGTTGTATTCCTGTTTTTGTTTGTATTAATATTATTATTATCATATTTACCAACCCCTCCGCTCGGGCAGGATATGACACTATGTCAATTTTTAAGCGAAGTTTAACAGGTTTGAATTCAGAGTTTTCCTTCTCCTAGACTAGTTGCCTCACCAAGGCTGAAGAACCTAGTCTGCCCTACTATTTACCCATAGCTGGAGGGAGAATATTTTGGATTCATACCTTTCCCAATGGTATTAGTGCTATGTGAAATGCAATCAGTCAGGTCTAGGATTTGAACTCGTGTCGCCGATATTATTATGTAAGTTTTCAGCTCCAGTTGTAATTAGTAGATTTTGCTGAAATTTTCTCAGTTTTCAGCGACTCTAATTGATCAAACCTATCTTACCTTTATTGGACGGTCTCAATTCTTTTTCAGATTTCTACTACCTCTAAATTATTTTAATTATTTCGATTCTTTTCCAAGGACTCCAATTATCACTGATATGACTGCCACCTTTATATTTTAGCATTTGTTCATCTTCCTGTCTCGATCCTACAATGTATCCATTTTAGATGATATATGTTATTAGGTATTGAGCCATAAACAACTTCTGCCTAAAATAAATGACCATGGACATTGCATTCTGACAGAATGAATCTTCTAATTTCAATAGAAACCTATCTCATGCTAACAATTAAATGCATTTTCTCTTACAAAGAATGGTGTAATTTAACAAGAGACTCTGTTTGATTGTTTTAGGAATAAGTTGTTTCTCCGGTAGATTTAGAAGTCGGCCACCGGACGATGGAAAAGGTTGAACATAAATGAAAAAAGAATTCCGTGGTAGTCGCGTAAATCGAGAGATAGAAAGGCTAGAAAATGTTAGGTAACCAGAGGATGTTATCAAAGTCAAGGTCGGGATAGCAGAGGACGCCCAGACTTAGAACATAAAATGCATCAACAGCAAGTCAACGGCTGTTTGTGATTGTTTGAAAGAAATTGAAACGGAGAAGCTGTTAAAAGTGGATAACACAAAAAAGAAAGTCAGTTGGAGACGTTCATCAGTGATGTGAAGACAGGCCGAAAATTACGGTACCATTTTGAGGTGAATTCTCTAAAGGAGTCCAATACTGTTCTCGGAGAATAATATCAAGATTTGTGTTTGTTCTCTCTCTTCGTACGGCGTAATATTTCTCTCTGTCTAGTTTAATTGGTCGACTCATTTTTATCCTCTGTATCTTTCTCCTAGATGACGAATATCAGGTGTAGTAGCAAATAACACTTTGAATTAACGAATCAAGATGATTCTTGGCGTGTTCGTTACTTTTTTCCTAGCAAAGTTACAACGGGGTCTGAATGAAATTTAAAGCGTAGCGATACACTTATAGACTCATTAAAACCGTGGTGGTACACATATCTATGTGTTGCCATAGCGCTACAATAATCTGCTTAGAACCGTGCTGCTATAAACCTCTGTTTGGTGTCATTGTATTACAAACGTCTATTTACACCGTTTTGATTTTATGTCACCTCCTACCTGTGACAGAATGGTTGAGTTATACGTATATATGTCCAGTCTCTCTGCTTCTTGGTATTTCATTTAAATTGTTTTAATTTACTTATTTTCAAGTCGGAGGTTTTTCTACTTGAATCAGCAATGGTAATTGTCTGGGAATGTTACTTATCTCATTCTTCCTACCTTCGATGCTGGTTATTTTCATTAGTTGTGTCTTTTGTTGTAGAGAACTGTCTTTTATTGTAGATGCGATTGTAGACGTAGTCACGTAGGTTTATTCGTTGATTTCCTTCAATCGGTCGATCTCCTCAGTCTACACTTGAGATCTTAGATCTCCTCATTGACGAGCCAGATTGTTTCCTTCGATTGTGGTAATTTGAGATCCTTCGAAGTGATAGACCAGCTTCCATTATGCAGATTTATACTAAGTTAAAACATATTCAATTCAAACCTTGTATGTATATGCTAGCTTTATTATTCCCATTCAGCACCTTTGTTTTGAAGAGAAAGTATAAATACACCCAAAAGTCTGAAAGTTAGAAGAAATAAAATAAATTCCATTTGAATAAAAACACTAATATAAAAAAATCTATGATGGAGCATAGTGTTTTGCGAGTGACATTAACATATAACAGAGGAAATCATGAGATTCAGCACGAAGGATGTAAAGTAAGATGGTTGAATACAAAGTTGGGTCAACAGTGAGCTCCACCAGATGCTGGACAAAAGACCATCAAATGTCAACAGTCAGGATCAAATAGTTCAGTAAGGAAACTGCTGCTGCTCATCTTTACGGGTATTGTATATCGATGAGAAAATTAAAACCGACAATGAAAGATTACTCTGATAACTTTCCATCTTTTAAATTCAAATAACATCATCCTTTGCGTGGATAAACAAGGGACATCGAGGTTGCAGCTCTGCTGCACCCAGTGTTCGAAAAATGAGCTACAGAGCCTAAACATAACTTACTAAGATATATAAACATTAAAATATTGACATTTAAAGTTATTCAAATAGAATAAATGAGCTACCAGAGCACAATATAGACATTATATGCACGCCGGGAGATAGATATAACCAACGTGATGTAGACTTAGAATGTAATATTCCACAGACAGTGGTCATTTAGACTTTCTTCTGAATGGAAAATCTCCGTCAACACCGTCATAGGAAGTGTAGGAATGCTCTTCAGCCTTCGTGCTCTAGATTAATTAGTATCATAGAGAAAACCAAACCGTGGGCTTCATTTAATATCAACCCTTGCACAACGACCGTGTCTTGCTTCAGTTCCACTAATGCTAGAGATAAAACTAATTCTAAAAACTAATACTATCACGTTCTAAAACGGTCTCTCTTCCCTTGCTCAACACAAAGTTCTAATCATCGGTGAAGACATGAATACTAAAAAGACGAAAAGGATAATAACTAATTTTGCTTACAGAAACTGCCCAACAGAACAGTCTTACATATGTAAACACTAAATTCAAATAAAGTAAAAAAAAAAAAATATATATATATAGAGAGAGAGAGAGAGAGCGGCCTATCCTACCAAACTATCTCTATTATATACTCATAAAGAAGAAGTGGATAAATAGCTCCCTGAACTGTAAGGGCTATTCAGCTTTTGAAGGGGTATAATCCAATCATTGAAGCGTGTCGGTGAAGACACGCCTGAGTCTCTGCAGAAATAAAAATTAAACACTGAAAACCATACATTACGACTTGTACTTACTTCATAAATATATAAACAATAAATGTACTGTAACTGTAAGAAATAAATTCGATAGTATTCAAACGATATCAGAAAGACATATTTCGTATGACGAATGAGAAAACTCTGTTACTGCACATATAGAAAAAGCACTCAAGTGCATTCCATCTAAGCCGAAAGACAAGTGTAGTTCCATGTGAGTTAATAGTTGTTTGCAAAAACAGTAGCTAACTTAAAACAAACAACTTTACTCAATAAAAGAAACCTAACAAAAGCCAACGTATAGAATGTTTAAAAAGCTCAGACAGAACTTAATAATTCATACAGATAGAAACCACTAGAATACATTCAATGCAGAACCGATAAGTTCAGAAATTCAGTGAAAGGCAGACAATCACGAATATTTATGGCAGATAGGAAATGAATTGTATTGAAGAAAAAAGTGCCTCGAGAGCAAACTAAAAACTGACAGCCAAGAATAAAGACTTCTGAAGTGGAAAGAACATTCCAAGCTAATGCTGGGAAACCCTTTTGAAATCATTGACAATCCTATCCAAAACGTATTAATGGCCAATTAAGCATAAAACTTGGATAGTTTATAGAAAAATATATTGACGCATTTAGGTAAAAATTAAAAGTAGAAAAGCTGCAAGCCTCATCGGAATACCTCCTTAAGTTTGGAAGACAAGAAAATTTGACGACAGTCTTCGATTATGCAACGCAAACTGTAAATAAAACTCAATGAATAAATTGACGAAAGGCTGTATCCTTCCCTTCCTTCTGAAAAGTGACGTTGGAATCAATATAAACTATAGAAGCATAACGCTTACTGTTAGAGCTGATAAGGTTTAAAATGTCCTGTTTCTCAATCATGTCTATCCTGAAATCCAGAGAATTCTAAGGAAAATCTGATCGTCTTATGAACAGATCTCTCGACAACTTTACAGAATCTGAAAATCCGTCCAATTCTCAAAAGATTAGGAGCAAAGAATCTCGAGACTACACTGCTGTTCAAAGATTTCCCTAAGGTATTCTATTCCATAAAAAGAGGAGTGGTGGAACAAATACTGATAGCATACGTGTTTCCCGAAGAAACTGTTACCGCTATAATGAAAAACATGAAAAGAATGATTTGTTCTCCTTATTGAGACACCAAATATTTTGACATTGTTGCTGAAGTAGGGTAAAGAAATACATAATCAGCATAATTGTTTATGATCTGTGTAGATTACGTCAATTGATCAAATAAAAAATGGTTTTGCATTTATATAGGCAAGAAGCCGATGATATATCACATAACTTATGACAGATACAGTCTATGCAGACGACCTAGCGTTTCCTGTAAATACTTTAGCCCTAGATATATACCTACTGCATAGCTTACAAAAAACATTGGGAGTTATTGGCCCTTACGGGAAAGCTAAATAAAGATGAGTGTATGTGTTTTAAAACATTCGAGGCAGCAAGCCTCTAGAATTATTGGACCAGTTCACATACTTCAGCAGCAATATCTTATCTACAGAAAGTGACATCAGTATACGCCACAAGGTATGGACTGCTATTGACGGATTATCGATTATATGGGAGTCTTATCTATCCGATAAAATAAACAGGGATTTCTTTCAAGCTGTAGGTATATTCATAATGCTACATTGATGCAACACATGGATACTAACAAAATACATTGAGGAAAATCAAGATAGGAAAAATACGAGATTTTTTTTATTCTCTTTTGAAAATGTTCTGGGAAGAACGATTCTGTAAATTGCAACTGTATGCCCACTTACATCCCATCTAACTCAGAAGACATTTCTGAAGAAGAAGCGTCTTTATCTTATGGATTATAAAACATGTAGGTGCCAGTCATGACCAACCTGCAAAGACGTACCAACTCTGTTCGGACAGAAAATTCAGTTAATAAGACTTGCAAAGAGAGGGTCAGAGAACTCCATGCTGTCAGCGTGACTTGATGCTGCTGCTTCTGGTGCTGCAGCTGCTGCTGCTGATGATAGGTTGTTTTCTAAGCTTTAAGTTGAAATTGGACGTTACTTTGATATTGCTGTCAGGTTTAATGTAGCATTATAGAATGGTTACATGACACTTTACTGATGCCCATACTGTTTCCTTGCGATAAATTGATGATAATCCCTGGAGACAAAGAGGAGGGGAGTAAATGACATTGAGTTCACTGGAAAGGAAAAAAATCAGTGTTGGGTTCCTAGTGAAAATACCTCTCTCTTTATCACTATTTTTTAACCTCCCTACGGACTGATCACAATTCAGGAAACATTAGATGATCGATGAAGGAAATGCTGAAATGTAACCCATCCTAAACTGTCGGAAGCAGTTGTGCTCACCCTAAAATTTAACTCATTCTATGACCTCTGCCGATAACTGACTGTCCCATTTCAATATCTCTACTTTTCTTACTGGTCTGTTTCTCGTACATAGCACGAGATCTCTTGTGACTGAAATCATATTGTCGGTCACGGAACCGGTCCCCAGTATCCCTAGTGGTAGGAATTCGGTTACTATATTACATATGCCATTTATGTGTTTTTCCTTTGTGTTTCGTAAAAGACTTCTAGCGGGGTGGATTTCATCGCAGTGGTGGACTTCTAATTGGACATAGATTCTGTTTGTTTTAGTAGCTAACCTTCTAACTGTAATATGGTTCATTAAGTGTCATTGTCGTTCTTGAAAAATAAAGGGACCAAAGATACAAGATAATGATCTATTTGTTTTGTTCTGGCATCATTTTAATTTGTTGTAAAGTCCCTAAGTTAACGTTTATTGGTGAGTATTTACACCTGCGTCGGTGAATGAAGGTGGTTTATTTCTATAGAACTACTTTTACTAGTATGGTTAGAGTTAATTACGTATTCTTATTGATTGTAATCAATAACGTTGTGTCAAAAAATTGCTATTTATGGGATAAAAATAATTTATTCTTAATATGCAATTGTGATGACTCTTGTGTTATTAAAAAATACTAATTAGAGACAAATACAACAAAGTTTATTAAATTATATTATTTAATTTTTGTAGATTTTGTTTGCAATTCTTGATAACATTGAAATCTGAATTAAATTTGACCGTTTACAACAGAAAAGAAAAATGTGATTGGTTCGATTCATTTGTTTAAATGCATGCTGGATTCATCAGGACTCTGCTAGGTATTACTGAAGAAGTAAGTACGTATACATAAATAGCGGTTTATTTTAAAATCCTACACATAGACACTTTAGTGTTGTTTGACCAGCCAAAAATTATATTCTTCAACATTGATCGAACACTGGACGCTGTCAAAGGTATACACTAACAGTGATGAGATTCAGTGAAGAATGGCGAGAAATTCAAATTAATATATGCTATCAACATACTTTGATGAAGATGATTGTGATGATGATGGGTTATTTAATGGTGAAACTTGATTTATGTTTAAATCTTTAATTACCATCATAGCTATATATATTTTATTTGATACGAGTCATTTGTTTATTCCCATTTTTTGCATTTATGTCATTTAATATGTAATAATACTAATGTTTATCTAAACATTATTAAACTATTAATAATATAAATAATTCATAGAATGTTATAATCGTTTAATATATCCCAATCTAATAATGAAAGAGTAAACACAATAAACAGATTACACGTAAAAATGTCCATTTAATAATAAACATGTTTTCACACAATCATTTGGTTTCTTATAACTAATTATATTCATATAACTTTAAATAGGTCTTCTTAATGCCTTTAATTTACACCAGGTATATCTTTCAAGTAATCATATCAAATTAAAAATGTATCCTCAATTATATGATTTCAAGTAACTATTTCTATCTAATAAATATTGTTTGCACACAGTCATTGTTTCGAGTAGTTTTATATGTTAAATAAAAACTATTTTATTCTACTCCAAATGTAAAGACGGATTTCAAAAACTGAAATCTTTGACACAATACGCTAATAAGAAATAATTTTGTTACAAGAATTTGATATAACTCTTCTGTTTAAAAATAGACATCTAATGAAAATTGATTAAATTATTATACATGATTTACTTGTGCTTTTCAATGGATATCAGTTTTTTGATAAGAGCGTGCTTACTTATTTGCCTGATTACCTATTTGCCTGATTACTTATTTGAATTGTTATGTGTTAACGATTATTTGTCCCTAGTTTTTTTTTTTTAGTTGTATATTTTAGTTATTTTAATTTCTCCAGTCTTTCGTCGATTGTTTGAAGATAAGAAAAAAGAAAACACTTTTGTCGTTTCCCTACTGAGACATCAAAAATATGCAGACACGTCAATATGTAATCCTCCTGGATTGCTTAGACCGGACGACATTTCTGGAACGACGTCTTTTTTCACAAGGTTTCACTTTCTTGTTTTCCTTTGGCTTAAAAAATAATCATGGATGAGAAACAACAAACACATAAAAAAAATCCTGGTCAAGCCTTTCTCTTTGTTTTCGGTAAAAAAAAGATTAGATTACTTTTTTTTTAAGTAACGCAGCGGGAAATTGTTTTTTTCTCTCGCAAGCCAAAGAGCAGATTCTTTTGTCAGTCGTTGTCAGCTTTATAAGTTTCTTTTACATTATTTTTTTTGTTTTTTGACGAAATCAAGTTTTTTTGTATTTTTTCTTTTTTATCTTATTTTTAATTTTGTTTTCATATCCAATCCAATTTTCAGGAAAATTCTTTGGGTTCCTATGTGCACTGGAATTTCACAATGGATCAATCAGTTCCCCGAAAAGAAAAGTAAAGAAATTGCAAGCGTAAAAACAAGCTTCATTCATTCTCAAAGCACTCTTTTGAGCAAAATGTTCAACAAATAGAATTCTTAGACCAAAATAAAAAGGAACACTTGCTTGTCTGGAATTTTCAAAAAAAACCCCGCTTTTTAGCAATCGAATTTATTACATATTAATGAAAAATCTAAGTTTAAAAAGAGAGGAGAAGATTAAATCAGAATATGATAATAATGTTTTCAGGGGAAGTCGCCGAGGGGCAAGGGCTAAGTTGTGATATCGAAACACTGAGTTCGAAAATCATTGGCAATGTTACGTTTATTTTGGCGCTGATCGGCTAAATGACGTTATGAAATTGCTTCTACTCTAGTTATTATTGAAAATGCACTCCCATAGTTCTGTAAAGATGGCATTTGTATTACATAACCCATGAAGTTTCAGATGCCATCAATAAAAGAAGAGTGTGTCCTCGTGGTGTATTGGTTAAAGCGATGGACTGCGGTATCGTAGTAAGCGAGTTCGAACTCCAGTCGCGCTTTTACGTTCACTTACCCATAGGAAAGATATGAATCCCCTTATCCTCCCAGCTATGGGTTAAATAGTACCATTACTGTTCTTCTGGGAGAATGGCTTCGGCATTAAATAACCTACAAAGGTTGATATGCCATTAAACAAAGAAGCCAAACCAAACCAAACCAATAAAAGAAACCAAATCAGTCTAATTGATATTTAGTCGAGAAACAAATAATAAAAATCGTTATTTATCATTATCCCTATTTACCCAACCCCTCCGCTCGGGCAGGATATGACACAAGGTCAATTTCTAAGCGAGGTTTAACAAGTTTGAATTCAGAGTTTTCCTTCTCCTAGACTAGTTGCCTCACCAAGGCTGAAGAACCTAGTCTGCCCTACTATTTACCCATAGCTGGAGGGAGGATAATTGGATTCATACCTTTCCCAAGGGTATTAGTGCTACGTGAAATGCAATCAGTCTCGGCCAGGATTTGAACTTGAGTCGCTGTGTCCATTTCCTACGACGATAACCATTACACCATTTATCTTTAATACCCTCAAAAATTACCGGTTCCAATAAGATTGCAGGAGTTGAGCAATAAGGATATTGCTCACTAATTAAACGAGTGACTATTAATAAACAGCAGGTTCTAAGTAGTAAAAAAGTTCATTTCTTACGTGCCTGACAAAAGAAAATATTGAATCAGTTTACGTGAAGCACTTTCTGTGGTGCAAACCCTAGCAAACTGATTAAGCAGACAACTACAAGTGAGTTCAATTCTCACTGGATGTTTCAATCGTTGATATCAATTCTTACGCAATTATTTGGTATAACGATTACTCTGCTAAAAAAAGAAACCGGTGAACCAAGTTCACATCATGGAAAAAACTCTTATCATTTCACTTCTTCTCCTGGATTTGGGTAAATAGTACATTTAATATTACAAGTATATTTTGTAATATCTAATAAAAAGTAAATTGTTTGAAGACAAACAGCTAGAAAAGTTTTGTCTTATGATCAAGAGACTTAAATATCCCCTGTCCCTATAAGATCACAAATAGATACCACTTCTACAATCATCCGTAAAAAGCTTCTTACTGATATGTAGTTTCAACGGATGTTTAACCTGTTTAAAGGATTTAAGGTAATGTGTAATCGGAGTGTTGAACTGGTACTGCCCATTTCAAAAGACACTACTGATTTAACGGAAATGCCTTTAATAATCCATTTCATAGACATACTCAACAATCACGCACTTTTTAAAATGTAAATATGACATAATGTATTAAAACATAATCTTAAAGGGGTATGTAAAGTATTCTTTTTCATTTTTTCTTTTCTTTTTTTTTTTTTGCTAAAGATACCAATTTTTAATTTTGTTAAAAAATTTTAAATTTTCATTTTATATAACGTAACTTATGCTGTTATGTGAGCTGCTTCTTATTAAGATTATGTTTTTGTTTAGGTTTCTTTGGCAATGCCATTGGATGATATAATTCCACTCACCTCTTGATTTCAGAACTATGATGAATGAAAATCCTTTTTGTAGTTCATCGTACTCGTAACTTCTGTTCATTTTACAACTATACATTTAAAGACCATCTTTATTAAGTTAATGAAATTTACGCAGAAAATATTTCGTTTTGTTGAGCAACTTATCGAAAATCGATAACTTTTAGAAGCATAATGTAAAAACTTTCATATTTCCGTATCAAAAATGTTATTTCTTAAATAGCCACGGATTAACATGTATCAAAAATCGTATTATAATTTTTTTTCACCGGGTAAATCCTGTTAATGTATTTATTTAATTAGCAACATCTAAGCCCGGTACAATGAAAAAAAGAATTTGCCAAAAAATATAAGATATGAAATAATGTAAATATTTTCACTTTTTACTTTATCCGTCTGTCCTTCAAAAATACTTAGTAATTAATATATTGTTTAAAAGTTACCTTGACGTCTAAAACTCGGGATATCCTGAAATATGGTCTTAGTTCTAACATTTGAGTAAGGGTTGAACACAAACTTACTTATTCACTGCTTTTGCAACCAATAAAATAAACAAAAATGCCTTGAGGTTTATCATATGTAATCCTGCTTCATTGTCAGTCATTCGAGCAAACTTACCAAGTTATTTTTCATGGTCAAACTGATAAGTAGGTCATACTGGCCCATCTAGATCACATCTGCACATCCATATCAAAAGTGCACATGCGTCATTGTATGTTTGATCCTAGTATTTCAATAATTATCCGGAACTCAACTATTTTCAAAATGTAATTATATTGTTTATTTGTTTGTCGTTGTTGCTTCTGATGTTTCTGCTTAATCAAAGTATCTCAGTCAAAATACTTTAATATATTTGTGCTCTTATTCCAAGTCGACTACGCCGATGACATAGCGATACTGGCAAATACACCCAACCAAGCCGAAACACTACTGCATTGTTTGGAACGAGCCGCCGCAGGCATTGACCTCGATGTCAATGCACACAAAACTGAATATATGTGCTATAATCAAACTAGGCGACATCACTACACTAGACAGGACCTCTCTGAAACTAGTAGACAAATTCACCCACCTAGGAAACAGCGTCTGATCAACCGAAAAGAACATCGACACGCAGCTAACGAAGGCATGGACAGCTATCGATAGGCTATCGATCATGTGGAAATCAGATCTGACCGATAAAATGAAACGCAGTTTCTTTCAGGCAGCGTATCGTATCGATACTGCTGTATGGATACACTACTTGGATGCTAACTAAACGGCTGGAGGAGAAGCTAGACGGCAATTACACAAGAATGCTGCAAGCAATATTGAACAAGTCCCGGCGGCAACTCCCCTCAAGGCACCAACTATATGGCTACCTGCCTCCCATCACGAAAGCTATCCAATTTAGACGAACCAGACATGCAGGACACTGCTGGAGAAGCAAGGAAGAGCTTATGAGTGATGTACTCCTATGGACCCTCCCATATGGCCGGGCAAAAGCAGGACGACCAGCTCGAACATACATCCAACAGCTATGTGAGGATACGGGAGGTAGCCCTGAAGACCTGCCAGAGCTGATGAACGATAGGGAGAAGTGTCGAGAGAGGGTCAGGGATATCCGTGCTAGCGACAGGACATCATGATGTTTGCAAGTCAATGGGTTTTATTAATTCAACATTAAAAAAAAAATGCTTACATTTCGCAAATATTATGATTTCTATATCATTTCTTAAAGAAGAAAACCTCCTTTCATAGGAGAAGAAATGAAAAGTAAAAGAAAAATATTTCCAAAAAATGCCTATTTAGAGAAGCAATAAAAACAGTAGATACCAAAAATATTATATTATCTTTTAATTTTTTTGTATTTTTAACAAAGGATTTATTGTTTTTTTTACTTTTGAATGAAAGCAAAAATAAACACCAATTTGAAAACATAATTCTAACATTTTATACCGATATCCCTCTAACCTAAATTCTTTTGAAGACACCTGTTTTCATTCTATTCCATTTCTTTGGATAGTAGTGTGAGATTTCAAAGTGAAAGTTCTTCAGCGTTTTCCTTCTTGGGGATTTGATTCAGACAAACGTGTTATGCCCTTGTGGTATATTTTCAAAAAAGAATATAAATAAATAAAGAGGGAAACTAGTCATATAACTTTAAATTCTCTTGGGATTTTTCTCTTGTCTCAAAATCTCCAAAATGTTTGACTCATTGCCTCAGCGATTTCTTATGTGAGCCATCAATAAGTACATCTTTGTATATCTGATTTAGCTAACTTTTTACTGACTAATATTTTAAAAGATACTATTTAACTCGGTCACTCCAGTTCTAGGGAAAATTATATTTAAAAAAAACGTCTTTATGTTCACCTGTGAACGGAATTTAAGTATTCAAGAAAGTGATTAATAGAAGTATAAATATTAACAATCTTAAAATTTATTAGTAAACTTAGATTTGTTGATAATGAAAATCTCGGCAAAAATCTCAACTAGAAGAAACAGTTTTTTCAATTTACTTCTTCTTACACTAACGTCTCATGAAAAGGTGAGGTGACGAAATAGGTGACGGACAAGATTTTCACTTGATCCCAGTAGCTGATGAATGAATGAATATTTGGTTTCCACGTCTTTTATTCATATGTTTGTTGTTCAGGTCGGCTATTCCTTATAAAGATTTTAAAGTTTTTTTTTTTCATAGAGAAATAGAAACTCTCTTCATTTTTAAGGGAATGATCGAAGCCCTTAGAAATGGGTTTTCATAACGTTAAATTCTAAAAATACACCACTAAACTGTGCAAAAATTCTTATCACTTGCTTCAATCAAAAATAATCTGCTTGTCAAATGATTCTGTACTTCCGATAGCATGGATGAGCAGTTTATAACATAACATTAGTCAGTCCAATGGTAGATATTTCATTGAATTTTTTATTTTATACAGTAAATATCATATTTACCAAACCCCTCCGCTCGGGCAGGATATGACACAAGGTCAATTTTTTAAGCGGAGTTTAACAGGTTTGAATTCAGAGTTTTCCTTCTCCTAGACTAGTTCCCTCACCAAGGCTTAAGAATCTAATCTGTCCTACTATTTACCCATAGCTGGAGGGAGAATAATTGGATTTTACCTTTCCCAAGGGTATTAGTGCTATGTGAAATGCAATCAGTCCAGGATTTGAACTCGTGTCGCCGTGTCCAATTCCTGCGACGATAACCATTTCCCCACTGGCACCTCCTTATTTTATACAGTAAATATAACTAGATTTGAGAGTGAAACATGACATACGCTTTCAATGTATCAATACATATATAAACGTGTGAATATTTTTGTCAGTATTACTAGATGTTGAAGTCTACAACGAGTAGAATCATCATTGGAATGGAAATTTTCAAAAGGGAATATGACGCCATTTTTGTAATTCTATAATGTTATAATTTTAAATGTTAAAGATATCTCCGTAAAACGTTAAAAGGCAAAGTATAGGTTAAGATTTATTAGGTTGCAGTTAAATATAACCCAATGCAATCTGTGATATTTTACTAGGAAAGGGGATGTTCACAGAGCTGTGAGTTCCAATTGTTATATTATTGGCGTACTCTGGCAGGGTGCGAATAGATAAGTGATGTGGACCCACTTTGGGACCACGAAAAGATAACTCGGAACACGGTATAAGTTTAAGGATATATTGAAGTAACAAGATATAGAGGAAAGTGGTGGTGTAAGCTAGGTTTATTTTTCAGTCGAATATCCAGTCTCTATCCCATCTCACGACGACCGACCAACCGACCGACGAGTGTACTTGACTCTCGATTAATATAGGATTTGAAACAGTTCATCAATGGGTAGGTAACGGTCCCATAACAATAAGTTATTCTCTAACCCATTCAAAAGTACGAGACGAATCATTCCCCAAAGAGAATGAAACAGGTATCCTGCACTTTGTGACCGCTTTCCATTTCCCCATGCATCCACGCCCAGAACGGAAACAATAAAATAACAGAGGCCCAATACTTGTGTTGAGCTGCCTTTTTTTATGATCAGGTGATCAGTCATCACCAGTGACTATATCACACAACGTCCCAATAACTCGACAGATTACAGAAATTCAGAAAGAAACCTCGATGACCTAAAAGGCTAAGGTAAGCACCCAAACATTTTCATGATTTTTAAGATTATTAAAAATATTAATAAAAAACAACGGAATATCCGTGTG